>QEWY01001161.1:71964-152323 GCA_006503575.1 Baylisascaris schroederi
ACATATAAATATAACCATTCAATATTGAAATGACCAACACACATACCGAAGAGGAAATAAATTCAGATATACCTCTTTTCTTTGCTGTCCTTTTTCTTCTGTGCATTTTTTCACAACGGTACACTTCATCGTTTTCCCCTACTTTATTAAATATCTACGAGTAAAAAAATGGAGTTACTTCGAGCATATATATAAAGGGAACCGGAATTTGTATCAAATTATGATGAAAAATCCTCTAGTTGAAAAATATGTAAATACTAGAAGGGAAAGCAAACTTCGACGATCACCGCAAGTAGAAACAAAAGAAAGCCGAGACCATCAATGAAGAACCCTAAAAAAGCTCCCCTCCACCCCCTCCCCCACTCTCATTTCTTTAATTGAGGGTTGCAATTGGTCCTTCTTTAACAAAACATCCTTCTCCCCCGGAAAAACCTCTTACTTTCTCTTTCTTTCGCTTCAACTCTCACTCAACAAAATCCTAAAAATATGAATAGCTTCCCACAAATCACATTTATATAAAGCTCACTGAGGGAAACGTATTTTAAAATGACAGGTATATTTTACTTCGTTAAGGTGATATACAGGTAAGCGATGTATGCACTTCTATCCTACAGCTGCAATCATACATTGTTGATTTCCTCAACCCGAGATTATAAAATCGTTCGATCGAAAACACATTCACACAGCTCCATCCATAAGCACTTCAAAATGAGAAAGGCGATCTTACGCGCTAATTACATCATTTTCGCTTAGCTGCAAAACATTGTTGCTAATGTCACATATAATTAATTAACCTACACGACTCACTCCGCACCCATTATATAATACTCTCAAAGAATACCTGAAAAGGTGTGTCCATTCGATAAAGGTATATTCTCCAAACAATTGAACAATGTTTAATGGTGCACTGCAAGAAGCAAATGTCACAACACATATCACCAATGAAAATTTATGTGTTGGCATCAATACCAATAACCAAATAGAGATAGAAACGATGAAACCCGAATAATACTCATTCAAAATACGGAAAAATTAAGCACAAAAAAGGTGGTCTATTGTTATGTTCAATTAAAATAAGAAATAACCACATTGAACAACCCTTTTTCCTCCTATGTGTAAAACTTCTAAGACAAACTTATCCACTGATTATTTCTCCACTCCGAATTAAACAAAAAATATGTTCATAAATTTTCAAAACTTTACAAATTAAAATATCCCTTAAGCCCATCATGTTTCCAGAATCCATCCTCAGCAAACAACCAAAAGACCAACAAAGACGTCACAACCACTAAAAAATTGACAGATTCCGTGTCCACAACTGAAATGGGTTCTGCAATCGGTGATGTGGAATCCACATCTTACAGAAAACCTAAAGTGGAATTTTTGAATCAGTGCTAATGGATCTAAATGAAGACAAAATATAATTCAAAACATTCTCGAATGCAAGCATTTGGATGACAGTAAAGGACCCCACTATATGCCACGCTGATTTGCAACCTAGGAACTTTGCTAGTAACAGTATTTCAACCTATTCCCATATCCGACAAAATACCGCAAATATTGCACGCTTTCGACCGATGCGTTAATATAGCCACAATAATTTGTGCGATCAGCAATTTTCCGGTGAATAAATCCTCAAAAATTTTTATTAAAGAAAGTGAGCACATTTTTGTTTACTTACAAAAACTTTTTGACGCAGCATAAAAATAATAAAAATTCCGCTAGGATTACAACCTTCCCTTAGCTCACCTTCCCACCCTAGTATTCCCTTCCCTCTCTCCGCTCCACCCCCTCCCCCCTCACCCTCTTCAAACATGTCAACAGAGGAGATTATATTGATGAGTTTAAGCTGCAAATAAACTCAAAATAAAAGAGCCTCTAAAACGACAAACCATGAGAAATGGGAAGTGTGAATCGTATATCACGTTCAAAAATAAGCCTGAAAAAATAGACTCACAAAAGCCTTCACCATGTTAAATAACGAAAGAAACGACAAATTGTACATGCACCCACTCCTTTAAGTACCAGATAAAGAAACCAATAAGAGCTCTTTCCTAGACTAAACGAGTTTATCAACTGAAAACATCCCGGTCAGCAAGAACCCTTTCGGTTCTACTCCAACCTGTTCTAGATCAGGTCAAAATTTTATGAATCGTCCCGCAATTTGTTGAGAAAGGTGTATAAAATGACTTGTTTTATACCTGGGAGATAAAATCTCCATAGCAAAAACTAAAACCAATAAAACCCTCTAGTATATTACGAGTCCCTTTATATAAGACTGAGTCCCTCCTCTTCCCCCTAAAAAATAAGACAGTCGGATATAACACTAGTGTACATGAATAAGAAAGAACCAAGTTTGAGCACTAAAAGAATCACCTAATAAAAAGCAATTGAATGATCAAATAACTGAGCAAATGTAGCAAAATAAAATGAATCCAATTTACATCTGTTGGTGGGTTGCTTGGTGCGGGGGATGGCATCTTCGATTGGATGTCATCTCTCCAGCTCACCACCGGCCATTTCTTTTTCAGGCGATACAGCTCTGCAATCAAGTTTTCTATAATCAGGTTCATCGTTACGTTCTTGGTTTGCCTTTTCAAATAAGTTAAACGCTGAGAAAACTTTCAAATAACAAACAAAACAATGAAAATGCTGAGTAAAAAATGAACCTCCCCACTTATTTGCTGGAAACAATCGCTTTTTCATCGATTCATTCATCACATTCGAACGTAGGGTGAAAAGGAAAGGATTCCACCTACAAAAACATCAAAGGCAATTCATCGGACAAAAAAGGCTCCACTAAGCAAAACAGATGACTCCTAGGTAGGTAACCGCGGGTAGAACCCTTCGTTTACCCTCTCTAAATATCTTAACACTGTGATATTGTTATTTCTTCTTAGAGGGTTACTATTTGTCACCGATAATCGAATCCGATTCAGAGAATCCCACCTACTTACGTTCCCTTCCTATTCCTCCATATCTAAATAATCAGAAATTTTGCTTTTTAGTGACTGCATGGAAGTTCTTAAACGAAGATTTTTGCTGAGCATTTATAAGGGAAGAACTGATGGAATTATGGAAGTGCCGAATTCAAACCAGCATCCTCTCCCCTCCCCACATTCAGCAATTACAATCAGCACCGACACAACAATATCCGTAAACATTCGACAGTTTGCATACCAACCAGCCATCTTCTTCTACCAGGCTTGAGATATTCTTTACTCTTATTATTAATGTGCACTATTTCAAGCTCAGGTGGATACGTGTGGGTTGCTTGTGGGATTTTAACTGCAGTGTCAACCTTATCTCTTCAATTGCAAATGTACGTGACTACAGATGGTGCAAGCCCTCCCCCTTTCAGATTACAAGAGAACAGTAAAACACCTTACTCCACACCTTGTATCGTAATCATGTTTATTGATCTCCGCCAAAATTGAAACATTTAAAGGAACTCCTCCTCTAGCATTCTTAGGATCCTTCACATCCATCGTAACCACCTGGCAACAACTTCTTGAAAACATCGTCCGTTGCTTCCGGTCCTCCCAAGTTCAGATTAACGCAGATAGCGTGGGATCAATATGCAGCAAGAAGAAGAGTGGGTAACATGTACCTCACGGTTGCTGATGTAGGGTGGGTGGTTGCTGCAGTTGTTGAGGTGAGCGGCTGGACCGACCTGCGCAGGCAGCACCTCGACACCCTATAACAACAACAATACAATAAAATGAATATATGTCAGATATGATGCTCCACCAATAACAGCACTACTGCTGAAATTGAGGGTACCTTGACCGGAAGAAGGAGGATTGGGACATAACCCGGTAGGAGTTTTTTAAACTGTTGAGCGAAACCACGAAGACTCCGAACACAGAAGAACTATCACGAGATTATTTCTGCATTTTTCAATGAAGAAATACAGACTTCAATTCGATAAAAACCTGAAAATATTCCCCCCCCCCCCTTCTTGTCACTCATTAACAACCCTGTTCTACTGCCACCTCTTTTTGCAAAGCCCGATCTAGTTATACCTCTCCCTTCTGAATACCTCACTGACCACTTCTACCTTTTCAACTTCAGAGAAAAATAACAAGTAAGGCACGACAGTATTAACGTATAACCATTGACATTAACAGCCTTATAAGTTTACAATAGGATATAAAAATTTACAATAATAAATAATAAATTATAGAAATTTACCAGCAGCATACACATTGCACGTATAATGTACGAATGACTTCAAGTATGAATGCACATGTCTTAGGTAAAATACGAAAGCTTTCATAAGGAAGAGGAACACCGGACACGAGATGAAGGAGACAACTAAGCATTCAATGAAAGCTCCTCATCTCTAATACCTTCACTGAAGATGATATTGGCATCCGATGCATGTGCACAAACTTTCGCATAGATTGACAGTGTCGAATCATTTCGGCGACTGCTCTGCGTTAAAATCCGTTCCCTCTTCATGAAGGCATTGCGCGGCAAGCAACAACGGTAAATAAACGCTTCCTGTACGACATTATGCTGCAGCTCTTCGACGATACACCTGCAGTACTCCCTCTACTACCTACCTTTTGGAATGCTTAGATTCATCCTCTACCTGAATCCACGTTGCGAGGAGGAAAGAAGCATAATGCGAGTGAACCGTTATTCCTCGACATGCCTCAAATATACTAATATTCAACAGTGACTACAGCTTTAATGAATATATCTACCAATAGCCATCTACCTGCCTATCAATAGAACCAAGGAACGGTACCTCAACTTGCGTCGATCGTCGTCCTTGGCACTTTGTTTGCCAGAACAAAATTTAAAAAAAGCCGACTTGCGTCGATCCTTTCGGCTGTCACTAATGTCTCCGCGTTACCAAAAACTTCGGCGGCGCAAACGGAGGGAACGTTCCATGCAGGTAAACCTGCAATATACTGCCAACTTATATTTTAGCAATGCAATACCTAAACTGCAAACCTTTCACACAGGCCATCAGCTACTGAAGTGTCGACTTAGTGCACCTCGTGTGCAACCCGTAGAGATAAAAGGTGTTTACACCTGTAATTCCTTCCCCTAAAACCCCTCTACAAGAACTTAGGAAAGTTTTACCCGGCTCGTTGCCCCCATACTTCCGAATCCTTGTTTTACTTACTGATTCAAAGAAACGCTCGCAGTTGCCTTAAAACCGTACTGAATCTGCTTCCACTCTTTTAAGCAACGCTTTGAAAAGCGTTATGCCTCGCAATTAGACAATCATTCGAAATCAACAATGCCTACTGATGAACTTTTGAGAGTTGTGACCAAAGGCGATTTGAATCCTCGAATCGAGTCCACGTGGAAAAATAACGTTCTTCCAAATCGAAACTGTTGTCTGGAAGCCCTGAAATTAACATCCATCGTCTTATATTCACCTGTAAATCTAACAAAAAAGAAACCTAGAGGAATAGACTGCTAGATCAATAAACCAATGAGGTCATCGTTAGAACTCACCGTAATCATCCTTGCTCATTGCCTTCTTTGAACTGCATAATCCTTTTAAATCCCATCCTCCTAATGACCTCTTCATCCATAGAAATTATAACCTTCCGAGGGATTAATTCATTTAAAAAATTAATTGAAAATTTAACGTTTAGTTAGATCGTCAAAGTTGTTCCTCAACAGATCAACGCCCCATATGAATACTCGAACTTATAGAGAATGCTCAAAATAAGAAACTACCATTACCTTTCAACGATATTCCGATGGTTGGTCGGTGGTAAGCACAACGTTGGCTGTCACCCTGTACCACTCAAGCTCTACTCACTAACCTATCTTTACATAACCAAATTCCATTATTACCCACCCACACTCATTAGCGATCTACTCGAAATGAATACACCTCAACGTTTTATTTACTGCTTACTGGAAACGATAACATTTCATCATTCAGTATTGCTTAAAGATGATGTTAGATGAACATCTAACAATGGAATTATGGACATATAATTTATGCCCCCATGTTTATGATGGAGCGCATGATATTAAAAAGAAAAAACACTTCAAGAAGCAGTTGAAACAAGTTTGAATCACCTAAATATTCACATTTGGCGACGAATTTCCATAATTTCATCAACAACAAAAAAATATTTTTAGAAAGTAAAGACCGATTAAGCATCGAAAGGTAACAAACAGTTTATTGATCCTTCGATAAATTCTCCGCTCATTCTATATCGGAATCCTTCATGCTAAACCAGAAAGCCACTCTGCTACATAGAAAACGGCTGATCCTATGCCAGAAATCCTTTGGTAGTCATTAAGAGGGAAGGAAACTAGGAACCAGAAGAACGGCGCCAAGAGAAACGCATTGTTTTCATATTCGCCGAACGAACTAAAGGCTATGTATGGTACTCTATTTGACATTGCAGAATCACCATACTTACCATAGAACGACCAATTCGCTATTCTAGAAGCAAAATAAAATTGACTAATTTATTGACAGCTCTTTTGGATTTCCTTCTCAACTACCCTTAAAAGAGCGAAAGCAGAAAAAAAAACGCAAAGAATACCTTTTTCCAAAAAGAAATACCGTGAAAAACTTTTTAATCGCAACTTTGCAGTCATATTGCGACCGGGGTTTGCATTGTGTTGCGTTCACAATTTGGATATACACAGATGTGACAGCGCACGTATACCACGTATTGATCAACTCCCTGTAAAGATCAATTGCAGTGCACCACAACCTTATTGAGAAGAACCCGTTTTCGGGTGAACATATAAATCAAAACTGTGCCCTAATCTTTTACAACACTTATGCTTCAACCACACATACTATTCCCCTCTCATACATAATATAGCAATATATTTTCATATATTATACGTTTCAAATATCAGCAGAATGGATGAGTGACACACGGTTCATACATCATTCATACAATCACCATCCACTGTGACTGACACTCACTATACAACCGATAATATTGTCAGCTACACGTATACGACTATAATTAACTCTTTTATATCCACATGCCTTTAAGAATGAAAGGAAGAATGTTCTTCGACATGCTTTATATATTGCGGATTATTGCATGCTTTTTAACGGTACTGACTGTTCCCACTGGATATGGCCAACGATAAAGCTTCTGTCATGGAATGCATGACCTCCGATAAGGACATAAGCTGTGCCCAATTTATGCTGCTTATTTAACGTTCAATTACAAGCACCCCTATACAAAAAGTGGGCCAGCTGCGTATTTCGTAATATCCGCATAATCTGTGAATCCGCAATAAGGCAAAAGGCAGTGAAACTGCATATCTAATAGCAGTTCAAATGGTAAATTAGAACCCTGCAGAGAACTTTTGAAATCGCCACTTAAATAACATTCCTCACCTCAAATATAAAAAGTATTTTTTAAAATATTGCCGTGAAAAATTAGCAAAGGCAAAGGAATTACGGTAATAATAAGTTGATATTCAACGTGTTGCCCGATTAAGGATCCACCCTGGGCGATGTTTGCCATCCTCGCCTGGAAACCCCATTCGGCGGGTGGACGCAACAACAGACGGGTGAAATCGTTAGAACAGAGTGCAGGATGTGACATCAATATTGACATTCTGCAACTTTACCTGAAAGAAACAATCTATATATGAATGAAATAAATAACGCAACACATAAATAGAAATAACCTATGTCAAACAGAAAGTGCATAAATGAGTTCATACCCTCATCGCTTATACTCAGCAACCGACTGCAAATCATACAGCGATATTAAAGATGATGTTGCCACGAGATAATTTGGGTTGTTTTCTGAGGGCGATACCTTTATATGGGGGATGATTGACCAATATATACTGCCCCCAAGGCAGAGTAATCAATCGTCTTCCGTTGCACTTGAAATACATACTGAGATTATTTAGTCGATCATAAAGGCCAAACTCATCTTTGAAATGTCAATCATAAAGACCTTTTAAAGACGGAATTCTAAATGCAGATGCTGAAGAGCAGTTAAGCATTTACAAAAAGAGGACTGGGAAACATCTTGATGGTGAACCTAGAGTGGCTCAAATATTATAGCATACAAATCAGTGACATAATACTTTGCGGATTGAAGCAATTCCCCACTGAAAGGTAATAACCAGGAATTGCGTAGGGCAAAAGATGAGGAGAGGTCGGGGAGAGTGTATAGGGTGGAAGGGGGCCAGGAAGGGTATACACGGTTGAAGAAGTCGGAAGGAGTGTACAAGGCGGAACGAGGTCACGAGTGTCACCGCGCCTCCACGGCGGAACGATGCGGCATGCCCGTCTTTCATGTCACACTATCGATTATAACATTGCAAAACCATAAGGGCAACCGAATTACGCCCTTTGATCTGCACATTACTGGTGGCTTATCGTATACGTCTATATATATATATTTCAATCGTTACTATTCGCAATCTATTACATATAACTTTTCAATAATAGCAATTGCATGCTGTTTATTAAATTCTAGAACAATGATAAACACTATCTCACTCGTATATTCAATAAAAACCGAAATAGATTCTATAAATATGGATATTGCATCCGCCAAACAGATGGCCTTTCAGTCAATGTGAGGGAAATAAGTGAACATCGCTCAAAAGCAGCCGCAAATAGTACGAGACAGCAATATCACAATATCCTTCATGACGACATACGACACCCTCAATACACTTTTCCCTAAGGACATGTCAGCAAATGGTTCCCTCTTCGAATGTTAGCCTACGATTAGTGGCCAGGTTCAGTGGATGAATGAGACAAGACGACTTGGATGGCAACGATTTGATGATACACAACGCTTAGCAAACAACCTTCCATGATAAATAACCAATACATAACTAAACAAAAGCTGTTATAATAACCACACTAATGCCTCCTTGAAAATGCGCGCTCAATTCGGTATGATCGTTACGGATGTTCACTTTTTGATCGTTTCAAAGGTCAAACTCACGCGACAAAGCATTTCGATCTTTTGAAGAACCATGCTAAACAACTTGAACTGTTTAACTTCTACAGATACAATCTTAATAACACCTTTCTCGTACCTGTGTGCAAAATACATTTACATTCACGATGTGCAAATGACCAAAATACGACTTCTGTCGCAAATAAATGCGGCAGAAAAAGGAATATTGTTGTGTCGTTCGCGAATTCACGCGACAACTTCATCCATTCTACTATTGCTAGTATTTTTCTACTATAATACCACCCCTAAGGAGCTCACTATTCATTTATAGTGCAGCAGTTTTATTTCTGACGCGCATGTCAGCGTTCAGTTTTCGCTTCTTTGCGCGCTTTTTCCCACTTATTTCCCACCGACTTAACGCTTTTATTACTATTATTATCTTATCTCTCTGCGAGCCATTTTTCAAAAAACAATCCCATATCCCATGGACTTCCCGGATGTTGTTGCTGAGATGTACATCCTTAAAAAGATTTCATAGCACAAAAATGATGACTTACAATGATGGAATTGCTAAATAATATTCATAAAAATTTAAAAAGTGCTGCCAATCGTGAAAGGGTCGGCAATGAAAAGGTGACGAAAAGATATCTTAAGGCTTCGAAATTTCTGAAGCAATCTGATGTGTAATATTCTCGTCCATTCATCTGCCAGGTACGCCTATTCTGTCTTCCTCTTTTTTAGAGAAGTATAGTTGATGCGGCATGCTTTCATGATTAGAGACTTTTGCCTGCTTGGTCTCACTCTTTCGCTCATTTAATCTTTGCCGTGCTTTTCCAGATCAAAATAACGAAGCATGAGAGCAAAAATGTGTTTGCCTGCCCAATGAACCCCTCCGAATACCTAAAACTTTGCGGATTGTTTTGTGTTTATTATAGATACAATGTTTTTAATACCGGAAGGTAAGTGACAAACTTTCCTATACTTTCCGATACGCTACAGAACCGAAGGGAAGCAAAGCATTTAGAACACGCTATTACGTAGTAAACACTCGTTGCTGGGTTCTCAATATATGCTTAACTGTTATTTACGCAATTAGTCTGTCCCGTTTACACGGAGGAGGAGAGGGTGGAGCTGGGAGGTGGGACCGTGTATAGGCCTTCATAGTAGGCGTTTGCAGGTGTTCCCATGGAATGTGCGTTGTAGCAATTTGACGTCATTTTCAAGTTTGAGTTTTACACGTTTACCTCAGAAAACACAGCTAAAGTTGTTAAATATTGTTACTATTTAAGCAATCCGCAAATCTAGATGCCGGAAAACCTGCCTACTTTTTGTGACATTGGAACCTCACACAAAGGAAAAACGCTTCAAAAAATAGCGACTCGATGCCCCTGCTCTTATCGAACAGCTGCCTTCATAAATCGCCGATAAACAATAAACGTATTCAGTAATGCATTCATATTTTCATGGAAAAGCTGCGCAATTCACATGCCAAACATTCGTCTTCTCGACCCGATCATTTATGAAATGCGATTCAAGTCACCATTAAAAAAACGCTTATGGGTGGTGATGTGCTTCAGTTTCTAGACGTTTACACCTGCCTCGTAGATTAACGAATCAACTCGAGAGTGGTGCAAGTTGCATTCAACAAATTCTGCAACTTTTGCTAGAGCGGCTGCTGAATTCAAACTACATGAAAGAGAAACCACATATGTAAAGACGTGATCCATGTTTCATAATGCCCTTTGCAAAAGCAGAAGTGCATAAGAATGAAGCGACTCAGCCGCTTTCGTCTGGATGAGAATGGTCCCGACCCAGTGGGCCATGCAATTGAACATGTGTGAATTTCGACTAAACTGTGAAATTCATATGGTTTTGAGAGTTCTTTTTTTCCACTGAAAAATTTTGGAATCGACCTTTTGAATTCACTCACATTGTTTTTTTTTTCAAAATAACGGTCCTGTCTATACTTTTCAGAAAATCCAGGTGGCAGTCTTCAGTAAAAGTGCCTGAAAGTTCGGCCTAATGTTGCACTGTTTCGGTGACTTTCAGTGGGTTTTGAGGTTGAGAGCGATCTGTGGAGCATTACTTCAAATGACTGAATGTGAGGTAGTAAATAGTGGGTATTGTTTTTAAACGCAAGTTGGTAAGCGGTGGTTGTGGAATTTAGTGCGAATAACAGGAGTGGCTTCCTTAGTGAATGGTCGCTGTGTCCTGTTGATGTCGCTTAGTGAAGCTGCAGCAGTCCTCGTTTGCGCTATCAAGGGAAATATTATGTCTCATTATACGAGTTTTCTTCGGTGTCGTCTTCTCTCATTGCCCAATTGTTATTGTGATGAGTGTAAATGTTATCTGTTCGGTTATGTTTCATTGTGCTCTCATGTTGCATGAAGAAAGTCCGACTTCAGAGGGTACGTGTGGTGACTGCTCCCATCATGTAAATCGATGCTGAATTAGTTACGCTTTTAGTGCACTGCGTGAAAGATACTGTGTGCCATTTTAATGAGATGAGAGAATGAAATAGTTGAGAGCTTCACCAGCTGATCAGTAATTTCAGGGGTGAGGAAGTTTGTTTATTCGTGGATATTCGGAGAGAGGAGATGATTTGTTTGTGGAAAGTCAGTTCTGGTGTGCTTGTATGTTCGACGAAGAGAATAATGGCGAATTAAAGCGTTCATGGAAGCTCAATGTTGTAGCATTTGCTCGACTAGCGTACAGCAGTTTGTTTCCTCGCATGGAAAAGGTTTTTCGTTCGCCATCAAATAGTGGTTGTCATCTGAGTACGACAGGGCTTAAAAAATTGGTTTTTACCAGATATGATCACGCAGGGCGTCAATCTTGCATCTGGTAAACATTCTACCTGACTAATGTCAGTTCTGATGTGACTGCTGGCGATATAAGACGCATTATATACGCACAAGAATCTAAAGTCTAGCTGAAACGTTCCATGGCAGGTAATTTCACTCAGACCGTCGGTTCTATCAGTTTAGTGATGCACTGTTTGCCAGAGAGCCGAAAGGTCGCTGAAGCACCTCTATGCGGATCAGCGACCTTAAAAAAGTATATCATTTGAGCAAGGTCCACGCTTCAACTATAAATATTAAGTACACATTCTATGAGGATCCCCACAGCAGCCGCCAACAACGGCAAGAACGTCTCGCACACGCAGGACATACAGAATAGTGACCACTTTGAAGGTTACCTCTTGAGATGTGTTGCGTTGCCCGGCAGCATAAGGGAAGAGTGAGGAGAAAACAATTTCCGCCACCAAATGTGCAACAGATAATCATCCGAGAAGGGATTTCTTAACTGCAAACGTATGGAACAGGTTGTGATGTACCAATCACAACGGAGCTCCGACGAAGGGGAGAAGGTTGCTGTTGAAAACTTTCCCCAATGCTTCGGTTTGAGCTACTCGTCCCACTACCTGGTCCTTGTCAAACTTTATCATGTTCTTCGAACCCGATAACAGCTGGTAACCAATCTGGCAATTTCGCACTGCCAACTCACCGGTAAGTTAGCTAGAGAAGACATCTTGACAGATGCGTTTTTCTCGATATGTCTCTGTATAAGGTTTCTTATTGTGGGACAGTTACAACTGAGTAATCTAATTCATACCGTCTAATGCACATCTTCACAACGTTATCATTCTTACCTTTATCACTCCTAAAAAAGCAGATTTTCAGTTTTGCTCACGTCGCTTTCAGGGTCCATCAGCCCATCAGCTATGTTAGTGTGGCAGGAGAAATTTTTCTATAAGGCATACTTTCATGCCGAATGTCGCATCACCACTGTACCATCCCTACTTTGGGTATTAATTAGGAACAGAAGAGGCATGCATTCCAATGAGCACTAGACAGTCCCCGAACATTAGTGAGTTGGGTTTTCGAGGATGCGGAGTTTACGTTTTCAGGTAGGACTTCCCACTCAGTTCCACTTCTCTCCCGTTTCTATCCCTGTCGTTTCGCTAGAGAACAATTAGAGAAAGCCGAAGGTGGCTCGGTCACGTTTCTAGAGAGGTTGACTTTTGATTAAACAAAAGTTGCGTGACTGCAATTGCCCAATCTCTCAGCTTTCCGTCCTCTCCTTATACCTCTTCTTCCCTATAATATAAGGAACTGTAATGCATCTTTATTTTGCCTTCAAGAAGATATGTCGTTGCGCATCTAAGTACTCAAATAAATGCGGAAATAGGAGACCGCAGAGATGATATTTACAAGAAAAGCGATCACTTCGTACGGCATAAATGATCGCAACTGCTGTATGGGGCGCATATTGGACAGACCGTGCTGTTCAAATGGTCCTCAAAACCATGGCAACGGGATAAAACTACATCAAATGGTAAAGAATTCGAATAGGGACTACGCGTCAAGTAAAGCACATCAATAGCAAATTCAAACGGGGCAGGCACATCAGTTCAATATGCTTTCTCCTTCCCGATTTGGTGGGAATATCACTTAAAATGGAGCGAAATTAGTGCGGAAGAGTGCTTGCGGATGGACGAAGCGTGACGGAAATCAAAGGTCAAGTAGCTCGAAGACGCAGAGTTCGAATTTTACGAAATTCCCGTGCTCAAAGTCGGCCTCCATCACCCGCCCTCAAATCATTGAACCGATCACCAATCGCACCAGTTAATGGCTCAGCACGCTTCAACAGCTCAATTCGCCATCACGGCCACAGCTAGAGCAGAAAGATACTCTCCGACTGCTTATTGTAGATGTTGCATTCTGAATACCTAGTTAGTTAAGCAGCTGTTTTGTCACGTTTCTGCAATTTGACAAATTTCTGTCGCTCAGTGGAAGCTTCCGCGTACATGTCTACCGGATCTCCAGGTCTCACTGATGCCTACTGAGCATCACATACGAACAAACATCTATCGCACTTCAATAAAACGATAAAGTAAAAATTAGCTTTCGGTTGGCAAAGCATGTCAACCAAGTGCTACGAACATGAAGGGGGAACCGTACGTGTGGATATTCTATAATTATAGTACTTTCGACCCTTGGCCCTGGATTCGAATGAGCGGCTGCAAAGTTAGATGACAATGGGGTTCATAGAAAGACGGGAAAGTCGGTATAACGTCTTCTAAGCATATCGCGTTCTTGAAAGTGAAAAACAGAGGAATACTTCGTTTTCGAAGCACCAACATTTTAAAGCAAACATTGTAGCAGTAAGAAAAGACTAGCAAAAATCGGGATTTTTCACAACGCCATATCATAGTGTGCAAGCCATCAAACGAAGAGTTGATGGGACCGAGTAGAATTTTGTGAAAATTGATGCTAATGCCTTTTTTACTCGAGATTCCATAAAAAACGATTGGGTCAAAAATACACCTGTGAAAAAAAGATTTGGGAACAGTTTTCTGCGGTCCTTGGCACGGTCACTCTATCCTTCCTCCTTTTGCAGACTGAAGTGACGTGCAGCCCTTCTCCGCTTTCCTCAACTCGATCATTTTCAGTGTGAGAGCCGTGGTGATTTTAATTGTTCAACAAAATACCCCCTCAGTTTGGCGAAAGTTCTCTTTCCCAGAAAGCACTACTACGACCTTGCTCTTTAATATAATCGTAGCTCTCATAGCACACATGATTGCTGACACCTCTCGAGCAACCGCCACTCCTGAATTTAACCAAACAAACGAATCATCCATCGCCACTACAATTACTTTGTCGACGCCAATCTATGCAAATTTTGGGGATTTTGCATGCAATGATCTCCTTCTAAAGCGGACTCAAATAAATGAATGATATGCACATGATTCAATATGTT
This sequence comes from Baylisascaris schroederi, assembly GCA_006503575.1. Taxonomy (NCBI): domain Eukaryota; kingdom Metazoa; phylum Nematoda; class Chromadorea; order Rhabditida; family Ascarididae; genus Baylisascaris; species Baylisascaris schroederi. The sequence goes on from QEWY01001161.1 coordinate 86,619, forward strand.
CCAGACAAACTCAGTGAAGACAAGAATAGATGAAGATTCCTGTCTATTAACAGTGTCTTGTTTCCGATATTCGCGCTGTTGGAAATTTTGGAAAAAGCCTTTTTCGCAGATCACTAACTCATTAGGATACCGCCAGCTGCAATCTGATCTCGTCCTACGGTTCATAATTGCGGAAGGACTGCCTGATATCTCATTTGATTCTATGCTTGAATTCGTTACGACTAGAAGCTGCATTATTTACGGCTACGCCTCCATCGTAAATTTTGACAACAAACACTGCTCTCAGTAGTTTTGCGGTAGGAACGTTCGTGTTTGGAGCAAACCAACTGCTGCAATTATTAAAGTGCAAAATGTTGCAACCTTCATATTTCTGTAGACAGTCAACATTTTCATGTGGTACAGAGAGGGCATCGCACACCTGTCGGTTGACGTCTGCGTTTTTTCTGGAGAAACTGTGATTTGTCTCGATGCCGTTTAGGATGTAGTTTGTTCGCTACTCAATCGCAGCTACTTCTACAAGCAATTCAGCAATAGAAGAAAAACAGCTCCTTCAATTCGTCAGTAGAATCAGTTAGAGATTAATGCAGGAGGAAAGTTCAGAAAGTAGAAGAACGGAAATGTATGAAGAAGATAAAGCAGCAACTAGGAAGCGGAGATCAGCCTCAAAACGGGGTAGATGCAATGCGAACAGTGTAGCCACCAAACAAACGAGCCGCTCTCGAACTCAACGATCTCGTTAGCCCGTACTCCTACTCAAAGAAATCTTCCAAGCGCACTTGCCCGAAACTCCGTCTATGCGTAAAGAAAGCATGAATTCAAATTGGAAGAGGCCACCCAATTCTGAGGTCAAAACTATATGATAGGTGTTCAGGCATTTTGTAATTCAGACCTGCATTCCCTACCTATATTTTACTTGAAGAACCAGTGGGCCTGTTTCAGGAAGACTTTTCAAAGAAGTCAGCTGCCTGAAAGGGCCAGTCCACATGCTCCCGTTATATATCGCAGATGCAGTAGTTAACCGGCGATCGGCGTTGAATATGACAGCTGTCAACGAAAGAATGAAAGATTTTCTACTTGTCAGAGGATCATCTATTGCCTTATGAGATCGAGTACTGCATGAAACTCGCACCCTACGAAACGATTCGACATTCTCGTGATAGCCCGACCGATTTCGCCTTCGCCCTCTAGTCCTTCTCACTTCTCACTTTCATAAGGGATGAACCAGCAAGATGTATGCATCAGCTGGAAACAATTCACTATCTTGCTTGTTTATTTCCGGTTCATGATCACCAACATCGCTCGCTTCACATCGCCATATGTCGTCCTAGCTGCGACAGCACTGATCTCAATGTTCTCAAATATATTATACTCGCAATTCTTTACTTCATGCATTAATACTTCATGCATTAACCATTCTCTATTCATTCCATCTTTCTCATCCGTAAATCCCTATGCAGCAGGCATCGGAGCCTCCGGTGTTCCTCAGGGATCGATAGCTTCGAAACCACGGGGAGAGGAAGAACATCGATCACGAAAAGATCGCACAGCGTCCTGTAGAGTCTGGCGTAGCGGAAGGGAGGATGGCTAAGCAATAATGCACTGAGAATTGAATGATTGGATTCTTGCTGTTGTATTTGTTGTTGGTGGAAAAACCTGCTCTTCAATAGAATGTTCAACCCTCAAAATGTTTAAAATATTTCAGCAATGATCAGTATTTCTGTCAGCAAATATTTAGCTGACTCAAAAACGATTCCTGATCATATACCAAAAATTGCAATCTTTTCTTAACTGCTATCCGTTTGCAGTATTCGAAGAGGGCGGAAGACCGTCGAAAGATCCATTCTTCTCAGAGATTATGGCGTCGACACTACATGTCAGGTTCTCCAGTAAGGGACGTTACCTGCTGTCGAGGGACTATTTAACTGTCAAGGTGAGCATTTCTTTTCTCTTTTAAATTAGTTGTTCCGTGTAAACTTCGTCTTCAGCACGTCGTTATAGTGACGGCAACCCTTCATGAATTTCACTTGTCATATAGCCTCAGTGAGTCGAGCTTCTAGGAAAGCTGACTTGGTCAAATATTTGTTCATAAGTGGCTTCAAGGTTGAGAGTTCTCGCCTAGAACAAACTTTATACTTATGTAAATAGTTAACCTGGATTGAAAGGTGGATAATGATTTCTTGCCGAAAATCCATAATAGAACCTTTGCAGCAGTTTTTGTTCTTGTATGCTTTTCAACTGCTACCTTTGCTGATCGGTTGTTTAGACTAATTTATAAAGCGTGCAATTACTAAGCCATTTAGTTTTGCTATGGTTGTGCATCTGTTATGCTTGTTGAGCATAGTTAGATGTGGCTTACCTGCCGTTTGTAACTATGAATTCTCAAGGTCTGGGATGTGAACATGGAATCAGGCCGTGTTGAGACGTACGTGGTGCACGATTACGCTAAATCAACTCTATTAGCTCTCTACGAGGATGATTCGATGTTCAATAAGTTCGAAGTGGGCTTAAGTGGTGATGATGTGTAAGTTGGCAATTCAGCATGCGATGAGATCGATCACTAGTGAAACTGGAAAGATCTCTTAAAATGAGAACTCCATCGGGATAAATGCAGTTGATATTCGACGAGTTATAAATTTTATTACTCTGCTTTTTTATTGTCGCCTTAAGAGACGTTTGAACAGCAGGAAATTGTTAATTTGAAGTTTATCTTGAATGCACGTAATCTCATGCAATTTTCGCGAATGCTCATCGCTTAGCAAACGAAACTTCCATCTTTTTCATTGTAAACGAAACTTCCATCTTATGTTGAGATTCGGATATCCTCTAAAATTATTCAGTGTGGTTTCATAGCATGGCATGATTAGAAGATGTGACTTTTTCTAGTTAAACTATGGCTGAATATTGGAATGCATAGAAATGTGATTTTGGGGTCCACTAATGTTTTTGTGAAAGAGAGTACGAAGTAATGTATTCATTAGAAGTGTTCAGTTTCGCCTACATAAGCCTTGCATTAAAACGCGTGCCTATTTCGGGCAATCTCAGTTCTATTTAGGGAGGCTACTGCCGAGTTGTCAACTCAGAAATACTGGAGTTCTCAGGTGACCTAATTTCTTTAAAAAACTGCCTTTTTACACTGTATGCTGCCCTAATTTCACGTAGGAGATGATTACTTTTTCCTTTTGCGGACACATTTTGACAGGATCTTACAACAACTTCTTTCGAACGTTCCCACGAGGCTACTTAAAGTCAGCGAAAACGTACGAGGTCTGTTGTAATCGCTACCTGCGATCATGATAGGTTTGTTACTCGACAGACAGTCTTCGGCCGTTTTCGCAGAAAGGCAAGAGGGCGTAGAAACCGCCTATCTGCCAAGACATCTATGTCACGACCGCAGGTCTGTCAAATACGTAGCAGGGAACACAATCCGCCATCGAGGTGCCATTCTCACTTGAGCGAGCACCACTCGCCCCTACCAGAAGTTTTCAGAGGCATGTTGTTCTTTAACTGCAGGTGAGCTTGATTTCTTGTCTAATTTGTCACCCTGTAAGTTGGCTCCTCGAAAACTTTCAACTTAAATCTTAAAGAATCGCTGGAAATTATCATTACAAAGTTTCATTGCTTGCTGAATGAGTATTGGGCATATCTCCTAGCGAGGGCGATGTAATCCCGGCAGATTTACCACGAAAGCGGAAACTGTCGCGCTCCGCGTTGAGGAGAGCATTAGCCCCTCCGCCTCCAAGAGCACTAACCTGCCATATCTTTGTCTGCAACGGAGACAGGAGGATGGATGAAAATTTTTTTATAGGAGAGTGGTTCGAGAGAGTGGAGAAAAGTTCTAGTTGCAGATGGTTGAAAGTAACGCCAAAAAAATATCCAGAAGTGAGGCGGTTGGACGGGACACATGGAAGATTTTTCTGGGCTTTTGCAAAATTTCAAGTCTTAAGGCGTCTAGATGTTGGAAAATCCACTGAAAATGAAGCTGCAAACTTTTTCTACTATATTTACATTTTCAATATGAGTGATCGAGGAACTTCCGGCAGTAAAAACTGTTGTCACGAATTCTGGAATGGATGGCAAGTCTTCTTTGAATTTCAAGTGATCCATTTGGACCTATTCGAATTCCACACAGATCCATTCGGCTCACTTTCGTTGAGATTCTAGCTCTGTTAAACTGACAGAGTAGCCAATATGTGGTGGCATACATTTGCACGTTAGAGATCAATTCCGGGTGCAACCAATCAATAAAACGACAGGTATTGTGGGCATCTTTGGTGCAGCGTATATAGAGTGAACACAGGTGTCAGACGTTCGTTGATTTTGTACACCGTTCACTGCAAGTACATTCGTCAGAAATTATATGTGAACTTGTTCAACAGGACGCCTTGCATCTGAATGAAAGACCTTCTGTACAAATCGAGGAAAAGAAAAGATTAAAAACTCGGAATCCTTTTCATTTTTTATACTTTTTCACATGGCTTGGTTAAACAGGCCAGTATCCATGCAGGCTGTATGCGCCAAACCAAGGTTTTTGCGTTTCATCGGATCAGCAATAATCAAAAAATCTTAAGGTACGAATGCAGTATTGTCAACAATTGCCTTCTTAGGCGCATTTAGTACTTGTTCTCGTAAGACTTATAACCCATATCTGCATCGAATGTGCAGTGACGCATCCAATAGCGGTGGCCAATGAGAAATTTGTTTTAAGGGCACGTTAAAGCTCCGGAATCGTAAAATGCATCGTATTATGCCGGGTGATAATGTGCGCCTTACAAAGAAGCACGCAAAGATGAGTGTTGCGGAGGGAAACGCGGAAGTGATGGATATCAACACATTCGACTCCGATCAAAAAATCCTTCACGCAACGTGGCAAACGCATGAAAACATCATTGCACTTGCATTCAATAGGCTATTCATCCTTGATGATAATTCAACCCTTATCTCCCTCACTCATTTTACCTGTATCATTTTATTCTCTTGTTTGATATTATTTTTATTCTATTGGAGAGTCGATGTTTCATAGTGATGTGGAACCACATGGGTATTCTAAGCAGCATAGACGAAACGTGGTTATGCATTGTGAGGACGACTCTACAAGTTAGAGAGATGTTAATATAAACTTGCAGCTTTAGATGATTGTTGGATTCGATGTTTGCCAGACGGTACTCGGATGTAGTGTATGACAGATAATTGCTGGAATAGGTGGTCTTTGATAGTGATGTCTCATTACGATGCTGTGGCTCGAAGCAAAAAATGGCGATTGCTAGTATGATAGTTGGATAAATGAGTCTCTAAGAGATGCACCTTTGCTAGTATGGGCAAAAGCTTTAGGGCAGTAATTGTTATTAAAATCTCAAGAGCACTATTAAAACTCGAGCTAAAATATTAAATTGGCAGCTGCTGCTGGAAACGCATTTAGACACCTCTTTTAGCGATTTCATGGTGCTTTATACTAAATATTTGAAAGGCATTATAAGAATAGAAATTTCTTCTCGTCTTGCATTGAGAAGCAGCCAACACCTTCGAGTTGGCCAATGCAATAAAGCAACACTTCCGATTGGAATGAATAGTTTGCAGGATGAGCTGTGCCCCATTACATCATTATCGTCTCACATGGCGTGCTTTACCGAATCACTTGATGTTTGTGCACTTTCTGCTCCGAGTTTTTTTAATTTTTATTTCCACGCTTTATCTGTTCTGTTTTCGTTCTCATTGTGCACATTTCACGTGTTCTTTGTTGGAAGTTTAGCTTTGGAGAACAGCACATGGTTTGAAGTTTTCAGATTTTTAGGCCTGCCTTTTGAGTCTTTGCTGCATAATAGAGCCCTTGTTGAACGTCGGCTCACAACGTTGATGGTGTCCTGCATGCTTAATTCAGTCACCACATCCACGTAGCGTTGATTTGCCGGCAACGAGCTTGGAAGTGAGTGCTTGAAATACAGCGTCTTGACGTATGCAAGGAGCACCCAGTGTTTTTTTTTCGAGGACATTTTATGTTTTGCTTGTTATTCTTTTGAATTATATGTTGTAAACAAATTTATCTGCGACCATCACGCTTACATCGTCACGATTCTCCGGAGGTCATGTAGAATGGAGCAGACTGGTCGAAAGCTTTGCGTTATGGTGCAGATCGCTAAAAATTTAGGGGTGATTCCACACATTTCATTTTTGTGGTGTTCTTTAGGGTTCATATTATATATATATATATATATATATATATATAATCATTTCAGGAATTCTTCGACGCAGCTGGGCACATTGGGGCTCTAGGAGTCTGGAAGGACTGCGGCCCCGTCGCATGTAGAAAAAAGTGCATTCCAGCTGCCTGTGTATAAAACTCCACAAAATCTGCGCATCCTAACCGTGCCACCAAACGGCTTTTTCCTTATGGGCTTCCCTTTAAACTTCTGAGGATTTCCCTCTTGACTTTTTTCTTTTTGTTCCATTTCTACTTCTCACTCCTTTCTGTGGTCGCGCCATTACTCTCGTGCATCGTATCAGCTCCTTCCATCGCTGGTTCCGGTTTGTAGGCAATCACGCATGCCCATCTCTTTCAACTATCAAGAATCAGTGGCATAAAAAGTATGTGTAGCAATATTTAAAAGATGCGAAATTCTTATGTGGCACAAATTTGATCTTGTAAGAAATAAAGTAATAAAGTAATAAAGTAAGAAATAAAGTAAGATTTTATTACGTCGTCGTTGAAACAAAGTAGGATGTCGGCATAACCGAAATCAACAAATGAGCAGGTAGGCCGATAGGACCTGCCTGCTCAATGGAGAGCGAAAAAGCCGAAATGAATAGAATAGAAAGCGTCTTTTTGTCAGATCAGAAATTCACGTCGAGTTGCCTGTCATGTTCTACTAGTTGCAGATCTAAGCTTCTCTTGTAAGCTTCTAATTCCAGCCTGTAGATTTCGTCGCTGAATATATGACTCTGAAATACCGTTGAGGTGAAGCACAGTCACAGGACGTATCAGTTTTTTGGTGCAAATCGATTCCGTTTTCATCTTGGTAAGTGAATAAACAAAAACGTCGGAGGGCTGACAATATGTGTTTTTGATTTCTGTTTAAGCCGAGCCTCACATGGGGTTAAAATAACGATTTTAAACTGCCGAAATTTCTTCAGAATGTTCGATGCAAGTATCGGTTGGCGAACGAAGTTCGACCAGAGCCGAACGTGTTCAAAAAATATCCGTCGTGATATAAGGCGCTCAATACGAACTGAATTTCAATTGTAACCGAATGCACTTGAAATATGTAAACCAGCTTCCTGCCGAAGGCATTCGGCATGAAGCAATTTTCGGCCATAAGCAGAAAATGGGATCAATTTGCATAACAACTGTTGTCGGTGCAACCGAAATAAAATAGGCAACAGCACCTCGGTCATGGCAGATTAGCGGATTGAAGGAATCGCACTCGAATGGGAGATGTAGACTTTCCTTAGGAGAACATTCTAAAGAGGATGAGCTCTGAAGCAGAAATTACGGGAATCTTTTTAACAGTCGCATAAAGTTTTTCGGAAATCTTTTCCATTAAAAGGTATGGATGAATTCTTGCTGAAGTGGTTGCTGGATGCATCCATATTGTCCATCAAGGTTTTATGAAAGCAACACTGCATTTTCAAAAATTCCAATAATCTAAAGGCCGTTACATCACAATTCATATAGAATACTTGGACGCTTGGAAAATAATGCTCTTCATTTGCTGTGAGGCTGCTGAAGCGTTGTTGGTCTCATTAAGAGAAGCACTACTTTAGAATTCGATCGAGACTATGAGGTTAGAACAATCTCCACATTAACATATCTTCTTTTGGGAAAAATCCATACAAAAAACTTTGAAAAAAATCTAATTCAAAGGTATGTATGTATATATTCTTAGGAATGACACGAAGCAAGAAAAACCCAAACTTGATGCTTAACCAGATTATCAAGTCGCATCTTACATTTTCTTTGCAGCGAGAGGGAATTCTCACCATTCTCGGAGAGTTTCATGGTAATCGGCCATTTCTTAAAAGATTCCCTGTGGAAGGATTTGTCGGCTAACGTTATGAATTTTTATTGTGGTAGAATTTCAAAATTTTCGGAATTTTTTAAATGAAAATTTCGCAGAAATTGGACTTGATAGGGAGCGATCTGATTGCACATTTAAAGTCAACGTCAGAAGCAACATGAAGCTCACCACAGCTCACCTCTGATGAAAACTATGGCCGACTAGAGATGCACTGAACTACTTCTTCCCTTCACTATAAAGTGAGAAGTTAGTGGGAGGGGATGGAGAGGGGGGAGGGGGGTAGGAAGGAGCTCTGTGAAGCTTTCCTTTGGCATTGGCGTCGATCAAAAAGGTCATCTTGGGTGCATCACAGAACGAACTCCTGCTCGAATGATTAAATTGTGGTGTTTGAAAGCAGTGAAAGAACGACTTAATCAATCATTGTCTGGTTTTCTCCTTGGGTGGACTGTTCTGTACTCATAACGAAAGGTTCCGGAGATGGATTTTATGCGCAGCCTCAGTGTTAAGTTTGAGGTTTTCAAAACCTTCGTTATTTTGAGCTCAAATGGCCAGCAGATCAGGCAATAAATCTGCCAGAAGCTCCTTTTCAACAATCGGCTTCATTTTTTCGTCGGGCTATCGCCGTTAAGGGCCAGTCGTGCTAGCGGCACTCCGTGAACATTCAATGAAAAGATTCGGAGCTTCTTTGATCTTGATCACAAAGGGATAAAGTGCCATATTTCACCGAGAAATCTATTTTTTCTGAGAGCTATAGTTTCTTTCCGCAATTGTTGATGAATGAGTGTTTTTTCATGGGGCAAGAAGAGTAATTTTGAAGGTTTCGGCGATATATTGGCCTTATGTATTCCCTACGCTCTTGTGGTAGAAAGTGACGGTTTTATGTGGAAATGAAATACGAGCGAGTAGCAACCTTGAAAAAGTCAACGATAGTTTGCCAAATGCTGAGATGATCTCTGCGATATTGACACTGCTTCCTTGTCGCCTTCCAATTCCTTAGCACCAACGTGACCTCCTAGAAAAGCTTCGCTTATATTACTCATATCTGTTGTGTAGTGGAAGAGCAACGCACCTCTATTTTCGCTATTATTATTACGAGGCAAATGGCACTTATCGTTTTCAAAAGTTGCTTACCATTATGGAAATCGTTCCCTCAGCACTTGTTGAGGGTTTGCACAAATGCAGAGGCCGTACTTAAACACCGCCTACAGTTTCCGATTCTAAGTGTAGCTTGCGAGTTCACGGCTGCAAGTTCGGCTTGGTGTGAGGGGCACCGATACCCCAACTGCAACGTTCGACGATGGGAGGTTTTCATTCGCTTCTTTTTTTCCGCAACCGTGCCGACATCACTGTTATCGCCTTGCATTACACGCCCGTGGATCATTAGTCAAACGGCTGATCGGGTGGCCACTGACGACACTCACGAGTGTTCTTCAATCTCTCTGTTATATTGCCTGCATGCTGCTCAATATGCAAATTAAGTAGAAAATCTATAGCAGTTATATATCATATGCGCATTTATTCGTTGTGGTATCTTGCAAGAGTCTTGAAAGAAACGTTCAGTGGTTTTGAAAATAGAAGCTAAGAGAATGCTTTGCTACTGCTTGATCTTGCAGTTTTTCATCAAAGGTTCACTCACTTCTTTGATGATCACATCTCATCTGTGTTTAGGACGGTCTAGTTAACCTTGTTGCCTTCGAAAGGTGTCCCTCGAACATGTAAACTACGAGATGAACTGCCTACTCTCAAATTGCCTCTCCATTGACCTATTGAAATTATCAAAGGCACCTCATCACTTCAGATATCCATGTAGCATGGCTATCCCTCGTCGTCGAAGATGATGGAAATGTATTCAGTGATCCTCGTTCATTTAGTGGGCAAACTATTCATTTAATGAGAAGTATTTTAAATATGTCGACTGCTCGCTCAGTACTTCTAAAAAACATCAGTATATGGCGACCCGACCGATGGACTAGTAAATGAATGGTGCACATTTTAATCGATCTAATCAATTCTCTTACAGATTTTATTTTTTGCACTTGAATTGTTCAAGACGTACGCAAATCTTTACACCTCTTTTAATGGCTTTAACTCCACCAAAATTGGAGGGTCGGCCAGCGTGTCGTATAGAGAGTAATCCTGGGTGTAAGTTATAGCCATCAAATTTCGCAGTTTTAGCTTTATTCACTCTCGAATCGAAACAAGCGAACTTAAAGAGATAACGTTGAATATGGTATGGATGCCGGTCTCTTGCTTTCTGCAGCAAGCCTCGTTTTGCGTTCCGACGTTGAGGTGATGTTACATCACGAAACGAACCTACGCCTCCTTCTCTTTCAACAATCAATCGTTTCGACCGATTTAAGGCCGCGAAAGCATCGGGGAGTCGAGAGCAAGAAACTGCTCGAAAGTCCACTCTGATGGTTTCTCTTACGAGTTATTCGATATGAATGAAATGTTTTGTCGTTGTCCATATAGCTGGTATGTCCTTAGTTATGGATATGCGGGTAAATTTTTAATCTTAAAGCTATCAATAGAGTAACAGCGCAAAGTTATTGCATTGCAAGGTCGGCGTTTCAAACAATGATGTGACTAACATTGTAATACTGCTTATCCTCTTCATGCCATCCTTCGAAACCCGTTGGCGGTTTATTCCGCTTTATTCTTTTCCTTCTTTGGCTCTGCTTCGATCGACCTGTTGATGATGTCGCCGGTCCTTCTGCCTGTAGAAAGAGTTCACGTATCATACGGTAATGGAAGGTAGCTGCTCTCTCATCCTTCCTCAGTATGCTTGTGGTATTTCACGTTTGCCTTCATGACTTCGGCCGACGTACCTCTATGACTAACCGATACTACATTACCCTTATTGGTACTACATGAAAAAACTGTAGCTTAAGAGCACATTTTAGGAGACCTATTGATGCATGTTTCAGTGTTTAGCGCGCAAATAACCGCAGCGTAATAAAGGTCATTGCAACTAACCTCGGTGCAGATGTCCGATGCAAATCACCAGGGTACAGTTTTTATGCTCACATATGCATAGTAATTAGTTCACAAGCAAACCTGTACTAATTTGTGGCCTCTGAAAATCATATAGCGCCAAATTCACAAAACTTATGCAAAGTGGAACAGCTCAATTTACATTAGAGCGGCACAGCATTTCCCTATTATATATGTTGTTTTGAAAGCAAAAGGGATTTAAAAATAACCCTTCCCATCTTTTGGCACAACTGCGGCGGCACACATACATTGGAACGTCGTTACATTGCCAAAGTTTGCTCGTTCGCTAGAATGTGCTCTTATATTCTATAAATTTCGACACCTATTTTGATATAGGCAAACAAAATACGTTTCACGCAATCAAACATCACCAATCCTCTATTACTAAACTTCCTCTAAGGAATGGCTGTGAATCTCCTTTCACTTGCAATCACAAGCGTATTTCAGGAATTCCATCACAATTCCCACGTCGGATTCATCACACCGAGGCTTCAGAATCTACATCAAGTGTTCTTGCAATAAAGGATTCTATGAGCTTACTGCCTTCAGTAGATTTTAAGCACTAGCGTTTTCTTTCTTACTCATGAAATAATGATCAAACAAAAGGTTCCAATGCGAAGACGAACACCGGATTTGCGTGACTGTGAGTATAGAATATTGTCGGCCGAAGCTTTCGCGTTTGCACTGCCAGCCGAAGCTTTTTCGTCGGATTTCGGTAGTGCTACCTTAAAATTCGGAATCGTATTTCCGAACTAAACAGCAGAAATCAACTCATTACAACAATAATGAATATGTTTGGAATGCATTAATCACAGTGGAACATTACTTAAGCAAACTTGTTGAGCGACTGTCACTAACACAATATAGGGCTGTGGGTGTGGGCACAAGCTTGATAACTGTGTGCACATTTGAGTGGTCACGAGACCGTACACCAAGTTGATGAGCACTACTGACATTTATGAGATTCATAATCGTCGCCGCATCTCTCTTATATCAATGGCAAAGAAAACGACGAATATAAAAATAATAACAATAAAAGTTCACTTGGGGTCCTGAGAGGTATTGAAGGCGAGAAAACTTATAAAAATGTTTAAAAAATTCAAGAATTCAAGGAAATACTCGTCACATCTCAGTATGCCAATGTTCTCTCATTATGGTGACGTTTATAAAACATAGGCGATACAAAAAAACCTGCGAATCTCGAGCAACCTCAGAAATTCCATAGAGTGCTCTTTGAGCTTTACGGAAAACTTTCAAGTTTTTATAGAATTCCTTTCAATTCAGTACTCTCCCACCAAAACCTTTCATGGCTAACCGATGCGCACAGCCTTCTTATGCTTTCGAATGGCGAGCAGGTAGTTTGTCGAATAAAATGAGTAGGCGAGCGAAGTAAGACCAACATCCAAATGATTACAGAATTTTCGCAAACAGCCTAAGCTTGCCTACTCTTGAATATTTCTGATGAACGAATATGCTCTCGCTGTCACTTACACCACTTCTATGTTTTCAGTAGGCACTTTAACCAACTGTTGAACAACATGATGAGTGCTTTGTTATCCGCGCAAACAACATATGCAAACACGTGTAACATTTGAAACGAGTAAGGAGAAAAGCAAGTGATTGCAAGCAGTGATCGGTTGTTTCACCTTGAACTGAGGACAACATTTCCGGGCAATATTTTAGCAATTTTACCAAAATATGATCTTTGTTTTGGTCAGGAGATCGCGAGTCCAAGGAGAACCATCCATACTTCGCTGCTGTTACCTGAATGCCGTGCTAGGTGAGCGTATGAAGGAAGTCTTTTTTCAAATCGCCAATTTGTAATTTAAGGGTATACGGAGAATAAATACAAAATGGGTTCTAGAGTGTGGAGTAGTAAAGTTTAACCCTTCTTCTACGCTATGAAGCAGTCAAGTTCAACCTTTTCATCTTTTACTTCCACAGCACGTTGGGAAACCATTGCACAACCAGTCTGTAACCAACGGAACGGCAGAAATGAATGGGTGACTTACTATGAATAGTGACGTCCTGTTTACACCATCGATGGCTGGAATCAATGCAAATTTTATTCTCTTGACAAGTTGGAAGCGTTTGGTTGGCGATGAGAACCCAATTACGAAAGATTTGAACAAGCAATTATCGGAAGCCCATCTGTTGAACAAACTCACAACCTTGCCCATCACACAAAGAACTACCGTGAAGTTGCCAACATTGATAAAGCGTGCTCAGTCATAAATCCATCATGCAACCAAACGACTCTTTTATTGAACCAGTAACTTTTGAAGCTGATCTGCTGGAAAACGTCAGCCAGTCTGTTGCAAATTGCAGCAAAATGCGTGCAATTTTAGGATACCAGTAGTTCTGGTAGGCGGAAGGCCAGCATCAAATTTGGTGCGGAGACAGTTCTACAGCACAACAGAAAAATTGCAATAGAAATTCGATCTCCAGCGATTGCCTTTGATTAGCAAGTGATCAACTTTTGAAACATGACGGGGTTTCAAATGGATTCCTATTACGAAACGAACTCGTGCGAACCATACTAACGATCACCATCACCAAAACCGGTTTATGCTAAATATCACTTGTTTGCCTAGCAATCGCTTCTGTTCGGGCGCTATCTATCAAATTTTCTACAAAGTAAGAAGGGAGAGACATGCAGAAAAGGTTCGAACCACCACTGTGCTAGCATGCTATCTGAGATAATGCATGACATGCAAATTAAAGTGCTCTATAACTGTAGGTGCTTTTAAGAACACAGTTGTACCATCATTGTTTACACCTGTTTAGCGACGGACAGTCGCTAATTCCTGCCATGTACCTCGGCATAAACTCACAATCTGCATTGCTTTTGAAAGGGCAACTCTCTGGTAAGTATGAACACCCTTGCTTGCGCCAGTCGATTAAGAAAGTAAATGCAGCTTTCAAGATGCTAACCCATGTGCCTCACGTATTTCAGACTTGAAGAAAGAGCCAGTGGAAGGTCTCTCAGGCGGCCTTCAAGGAGATCGCAACGATTTTTACAAATGGGAAGTGCTTAAACTTGGACTGCCTGATACACCCTAGTGAGTATAATTTAGCTTCCTCCTTCGTCGTGGCGTTAATAAACGGTGATCATTGCCACTTAGTGATGCACGATAACTACCGCACATCGGAGTTCAACATGCACATAAGAAAGTAGTGAATTTCTAAAAATTTGACTAATTCTTTATAAAATAATTTCAGCGCTGCTTATTGCCCGTATTCTAGGAACTTTCCGGCGACCATACAGTTTTAGCATGTTCTCTGGGATCTTTTTTGGACTTTGCAACAAAGCTTCTGTGCATTGTAGCTTTAACCATCCTTCATCTACTTCATCAAAGGGAACATCACCTCAGTCAATGGGCTTTTACAACTGTACTACAATGTCACAGATTTTTGTCGAAAACAATTACGACTTTTGGATATGGCCAAACCCTGAAGATCGTCTGCGACCACTACTTACTTGTGGGAATGATTTGCTGCATAGAAACTACCAATTGTTGAGTATACCTAAGCCTGTAACAACGACGACCGGCTCCGGTAGAAGGTCATCAATCCTAATATGTTTCACCTCAGCCAAAAATTAAAACCGTAACCTCGTACTCCCGCTCTGTCAGAAAGAGAGCAGACTGTTGCTCCAGAAAAATAGGAATAAAATCCCTAGCTCCAGCCCTTCCAAAGCACCGATTATTCCTCAAATCAACCCTGAAGTTTTTTTCTGATTCTGCTTCAGCAGTTCCTCGTTGTGGACCGCAGTGACGTTTTGAACTTGAGGAAAATCTCCAGTAGTACGATATGCTGCAGAGAGCAATGCAAACCGGCATATAGAGCCTTAAAAGAAATGACACCAAGAAAACAGAAAAGATCAAAAGAAAACTTGTTTACTGCCATATAACGATGAATAAAACTAGTTTCAGCCAAAAATTGTAGAAAGAGTTGGGCAAATTACTTCGCACATCAGCTTCTATGGTTTGCAAGCATACAACGAAACGACACGCATATCGAATCACAATTTTAAGTGAAGAAAATCAGATGACAACACAATTAAGATTGAGAGCGCATTTCCAAACAATCGTCGAGCGACAACTTGGGTGGTCTCATCGCCTCGTCATATCGCCTCGAGCACAAAAACGATTGAAAGGCTAATACACGCAGCTGAAACGAATGCTGCGGTGCACCACTGCATTATGCGTGAAAATCAGTGTAGCCAACGTGTGGCAGGCCCTCTTTCCAATATCAAATATGTCCTTCAACCGCCTATCTGATTTGACGATTCACATCCCTCTTCACATCTCACGGAGAGAGAATTCGGTACAAGACCTATCTCACTGAAAATCAGCATCTTTTGCTACTACTTCACCTCCATTAGGATCAGTCTAGGTAACTACGTATGAGCTGCACATCTAACCTGTCCCCTCTTTTACTCAATGAGGGAGGGGGGGGGGTAGAGAAATAAACTTAACTGGTTCAACACCGAAGTATCCTCAGTCTCATCCTGTGGCTCACAACAATATCATCTGTCCTCTCTTTTTATCTCTTTAGATCCCACTGGAGATTCGAAGTGAGCCTTACAAAAAAGTGCTCTCAACCCCATACGATGGCTCCTCAACAGCTGTGAAGGCCTCAAAAATATGGACTGACAATCCGAATGTGCGTAAACGTTAGCCCGAAATATGACGATCAGTTCTTCTCAACGGACAAAATGATACTGAATAGTATGAGCAGAAATGATAAGTAATGAATAAGTGTCAAGCTCTCAGTATAAAACAGCAAAAATTTGTGTACAGTTTGAGGACTTCTTAAAGGTGTTTATTATGATATGAGCTTATATCAAGAAGCAATACCAAATACCAAGACTAATTTTTTCGCGAAAAATACATCAGGAAATTCAGAGTGACGGCATCCCGTACATGTGAGCCACAGGAGAAGACTTTGCAGCAAAACGCCTTCATACGTTTCTATTCTGATTGAGCGGAATACCCATAAAACACTAGCATAAACGACCCGCTTTTATGCGATCCGATTGTCGTAAAACCCAGTTTTCGACCCCTTTTAATGCGGATAGCTCATCAGATTTGAAGGATCAACGTGACTGCTGTGACCGCCATACCTGTCAAATTTCGGAGCCCCGGCTTAGTGATCCCTTAGTTGAGACCATCGGGAAGACAGGTCAGGATACCCATAAAAATCAACAGGCACAATATCATCGTGAGGCCTTTCCCAACGAAACTGGCAACTGCGCACTGAAGCTTTTATTTCTGATTTTCCGTGCCTATGGCTTGCAAGTAAACACCAAAATCGTACCACTAAAACATAAATATCAGCAAAACCATGCTTCTTGAGCAGCAAAAAGCAGGCAAAATACAAAGATATGAGAAGAAATTATCTTTCTTCTACGATTGTGAAGAAAACCTGAGCAGCCCTTCACACTGCTTTATTTGACTTTTGAATGTGCGTTGAATGAAGCATGATAGTTGCTCCAAACCTGTTTGTCTGAGGTTATAGTCGCCCTAATAAGTCAAAAATATTCAACTGGAGGAAAGCATAAAGCATGGAGAAAACAATATTCGACTTACTTTGACAACTTCGGGTTACTATGTGGCGTCCACTCTTCCTGCTTTTTGTCGATGAAATAGGCGTCATTGCTAATCATATCTGACAGCTCCTGTCCATCTTGCTCGTCCTGCAATCACAAACCATTTAATTGATTCAACATGAACAACATCTCTAAGCAAAATCAGAACAGAATGCTTTCCATCAGGAAAGCTCGTATGAAGAGTACATGAAAAAGAAGAAAAAATAAAGTAAACGCTTTGTAGAGATATGCACAATACAATCATGTGGGAGTTATCTAGCAGGGTAACATACTTCCTACTTCATCGATTGTTCTATGCTGATAATGCAAATTTACTGAAGTACCTCCGAATCATACTTGCAGATCACACTGGTGTACCTGCAGTGCAGATAACATCAACTGGATGGGCGCCAGGCTGTATAGAAGGCACTTTTCTGCTTCATTTACTGGAAGACGCAAAACAAATTGATACACTAAATACCTGTTTGATAACAAGATGCTGACATTTAGGTGCATCGTTGAGAACCGAGTCGTGGTTGCGAGACGTACACCGTTTTCTCGATGACGGCCGCTGACCGTTCTCAGGTACAGCCTCGCGCAAGCGCAACGCACTCTGATATTGTTGTACAAGCGGGTATATTCCTTCAATGGCGTTGACGACATCAGCTTCTGAACGCGCTGTAAAACATGATACCGAAGCTCATTTGCGATACACAGCAATCAGCTCAGGAAAATTGCAGTTTGTCTGTTGGATATGTGGTGATGTTCCATAACATGCAAGGTGATGATTTCGCATACTGAAAGTGCGAATGCAAAATGCACGCACGTGGCAAAAAGTGCAAAGTGCAATGGCCACGTCATGATGACGCGCAGCGAAGTAGTGGATATCACGTGAACGCATAGCAGGGCTATCATATTTCAACCTGGACTATCACGTGACGACCACTATATAACCTGTGCCTTTTCCATTGTTTTTGTGGTGTGTGTTCTGTGTGTCTCACTACTTCGGTTCTTCGTCCAATAAAGCTCGCTCTTCACTCGCCGTTCTTCGTTTACCTCATCACACTGCCACTCGGCGACGCTACAATCCCCAGTCATATACAACACACGCGACCAAATACATAACATTGTCGTTTATTCGGTATCCGTTTCTTGCCATGAATTCTTTGCGAATTCACATCTGTCGGTATCTTCGCCACACATAGCGAACCCATATTTCGGCGCCCGCCGCCCTCGATACACATGCATGTTCATACTTGGCTGGGCTGGTATCTATTACCAGAAATTTTTCTAAATGTGATTTCGCCACAGCTGAACCTGTGTGATCGCTCATCGCACCAACCAGTGAATACCCTACCCATTTCATAGCGTCATATTATTCGAGAATTATCAGCATAGCAAGTGAAACACAGCTCAAGAGGAACCCAGCAATGATTTCAGCGGTAAAGGCTCTCTCTTCGGTCATACTCCGTTTCGACTGTAAAAGGGAAAGGACGAAACTTATGACCCCAGGATTGCCTAATAAATGAAACACCACAGTTTTTTCGGTCCCATGCCTTCCCTTAAGTCGTTGAAAAATGAAGCGCCTCTCCTTTCGTACTCAGTAAACAGAGGCAGCGAAGGCAAACAATTGAAGCAGAATCCAGTTAATGAGAATGCGTGGCTCGACTGTTGGATCACGAGCCGCAAGAATTTTTCGTAATGCACCAACTCTTTCCCCAATCCCCTTCACTTCTCCTCTCTTCTTCCTCCTCCACTTGAGAGATGCTCTGCACATTTATGAAGGTTGCACCCTCAGAACTCGTTGTGTCCGAACCAAATTATCTTACTCAACATGTTTGTTTTCTGTGCGTGAAGGCTCAATGGCATGGAAGTTCACAAGAAAGTCAGTAAAATTAAAGTGAAAAGCTCAGTCAAGTCAACGACTTTTGATGAACAATTTGGGCTCGAAGAGCGCATAAAACTTTGATATCTGGACGAAAGAGACCAAGTGATAGAAAAAGAGGAGCTTGCCACCTTTTAGATCTCCCTCACTTTCCTCAATTTTACTGCATCACATGCGGCCAAATAATCAATTCGGTTTAGGAGTGGAAATGTGCAAATTACGACGAGGCAAATTCGCAAAGATTATAACGCCGACGCCACAAGTATCTGTCCGTCCATCTGGTATGACCATTGCGACATTGAAATCTGTGCCGCCAGAGCCATAAAATTCATCGATGCAACAAACGCCTCACAGCAACTACTACAATACGTCTTCGTTTTCGAGAGTTGTCGGAGACGCATACATCACTTCAGTATTTCGCGTTTCTGCGCAAGGATGAGCATGCAAATTGAGACAGAACTATGAAAAGAAACCTCCTGTTACGGTGATGCTTCCC
Source organism: Baylisascaris schroederi (assembly GCA_006503575.1). Lineage (NCBI taxonomy): Eukaryota > Metazoa > Nematoda > Chromadorea > Rhabditida > Ascarididae > Baylisascaris > Baylisascaris schroederi. The sequence goes on from QEWY01001161.1 coordinate 105,596, forward strand.
GTTGTATGGATACGAAGTGTGGCTTTCGGATCTGATGACCTCCACACGAGACCTACCGAGAGTTCAGGCTCGTAGTCGCAATTTTTGGGATATTTCCGAGCCATCTGCAAGCAGCGACTGATTCAAAAATTATGTGGGCAGCACTTGACGAAAAGCGTGAAGTCGACCCAGTGCTTCCTATGCTTTCGCAAAGAGCTTGACAGTGTTGCTGAGTCTGCACATATCCTTCCGTCATCGATTTTAATTAACCGATAGCAAAGGAGAGTGCTGGGGATCGATCTCACCAATCACCTCCTCAATCAGCTATGGATTCATAAAAGTTGAAACTATTGTAAAACTAGTCAAATGAGAAACTATTGTAAAACTAGTCAAATGTTTATAACAATAATTTTTCTTCCAACAAATGTGCCAAATGAAGACGTTTGCAGGAAGGTAAAGGTTTTTGCACCATGAAAACTTGTGCAACTAGCCGACATGACTAAGGGGACTGCAAAAAGCATTTATCTGCCAGCATTCCTGCCGCGTTTAAACACTTTTACAAATAACGAAGCCTGATTTATCGGGCTCAATGGCTGTAAACACAGGGTGCCCAACAATTTCGTTTAAACAGACGAATTGGAAGCTCACTTGAGATATGTGGACAGATATGCGGAAACAGTCCCTCTAATGTAACTTTTCTGCCGATGTAAAAAGCTGGGAATTTTTAAAAATCTAAAATCCGCTGCACTCAGCGCCTAATGCAAAACCAAAATACAGATCCAATTTCTCGGCTGGCAATAAACTGGACTGGGACGTAGATGCCGAATGTAAGCAGTTGCTTATATTTCTTAAAGGACCGTTATCAGTTCACCATTTCGTTCACCTCAATAGACATCTTAGCTATTGCGTTCGAAAAAGACTGTACTCCATGCTTGAAAGTTTCCGCTTTATAACGCCTCAGAACGAAAGCGTAGAGAAAGCCAGTTGTTTCAAGGTACGCATACCCCAAAAGCGTTGAATACCTCTTCGATTTTAATGCCGAAAGGCATATTGCACGTTGCGAGTATGTTGCAAATGCGATAGTTTCGCATTCGAATAACCTGTTTTTCTCTCCCCATGCCTTTTTGCACCATACGAGCGACACCACGAGCTGCTCTCTTGCACTCTTCTTCGCTGAAGAAGACTTTCGCTTTTAAGTGTAATCAGAGAAACATCAGTCGAAATGATCCATTCATGTGTTCAAAAGCCCAGTATACACAATAAAAAAACAGACCAACCCTATCAAATCAACGAGAAACTACTTCCAGTTGATTTCTTTGCGGAACAATAACATAAACGTGAAGCCACTCAGGTTTTTAAAGATTTTCAAGAAACTTCTTGGTGAAAAATACAGGTAAAACACCGCCACTTAAGATGGATATGAGTAGGACGTATGTCCCTCGAGTTATCAGCACCAAGTGATTATTTTCTCTAGGATTTTAACGGAATCTTCGAGTCATGCTTAAGCCAAAATGACCACGATAAAAGGAGCGAAACGAGAAAAAATATTGACCTTTAGTCGAGGAAAGTGGGCGAGAAACTTCTGACAGAAGCGAATCGCGTTAGAAATGCTTTCAGACGGGGTAAGAGGAGTGGTAGAGTATCTAAATCAAATGAGGGGCCGTAGAGGAGAAATATTTCTGCAAGACGAACCTGCGGCATCCGACAATGTAGACTTTACCCGAATTGTAGATCTTCACATAGCATAATGGATGTCTTTTTTGCTTCAGCAGTACCTGCAAGGTCAGCAAGCACTTATTTAAATGTGGTAATGAGTTACAAGTGAAAGAACTTAACATTCCACCCTTTCCTCCCCTTCTACCCTCCCCTTGCGAGATCCTTTACCCACTGAAAAATGTCACGAGCAGTGCTTGCTTAAGCAGAGTGGAGAAATTAAAAAAGAAAATATAGAGCTCGGAAGAAATGGACATCGAACGAAGTAGCTGCGAAGCATGTCGATGGGATCCTAAAATGTTGCACAGAAGTGCAAAAAAAAAATACCAACATTTGTTACTGCTAATAAATGGAGAAGCTTTGCCTGAGGAAAAACGGCATTCGTAAGTTAGAAAATTAAGAAAAATCCCACAAAAAATTACACCATCAACCTCCACTTTCACAATCGACACTAGGAAACAATGAGCTAAAGGATACTGAAAGTCTGGCAAAAAAAGGAGACAGATACGCTCCTCCGTACAAAATCCTGACCACTAGCTGCTATTCATGGAGAGGCAGCAGTCCTCCCTGTTTAGTTGGGGAATGCTCATCACTTGTGGTCTCGTAAATCGAGAAGCTGATAGCCATAGAGAGGGAGGATCTGAGAATTCAACCCATCTGCAAAACAAAAAGCGTTCACTGACAGAATCGAAAGCGTAGATACAAAAGGCAAAAAGAGCCGTTGCTTTCACTCTCATGTACAAAGAAACAACTAGTCGAAATTGAATAATGAACGTACACTGCGTCCCTGATCCAATGTCACATTGCCGCAATTCACCGCCACACGGTGAAGATCAATGTGTAGGGGCAATGCATATGTACACACCACGTTACGTATCTGCAAACGTAAATGTAAACGAAACAAGCACATATCGCATCATTGCTTTGCATGTGATTTGCTACGTTAAAACATAATAATAGAACAATCCACATCGATTGCTGGAACAATCCACGCACATATGGACATATAAGTCATGCAGGTCATTTACATGAAAGTGAACTGAGAGAATATGAGAATTACCTTCAGCTGAGAAGAGTATCATGAATCAACGCACCACAACAGTCTCATAAGAAGAGCTAACACATATGCATGCGTTAGAAAGGATGCCTCTTGTATGAATAATATTCACACTCCACAAAGTGCTGGAAACTATATACTGTAGGTTGCAGTGCTACAGTGCTGTTAAAAGCGTGCCAGAAATTGCACGTTGTATCTTCCGCGGTTCCGAAGGAAATACATCGAACATTATTGGAAGGCAATCTCCACTTATTGCCAACCCATTCTGGAATACTGTACTCTTGAATGGAGGTTCCATATTTGGATTCTCATTCCAGGTATTCACAATATGTTTAGAAGACTTCACCCCATAGCAATTTTCATAAAGTTTACTGCGCTCTATACTAATCAAATTGCAGTATGCAGTTTAAAGTCCTTAATCTCGAGTCACTTGAGTAATGCAACCTCAAGTTAGACTTGATTGCTTGGTATAAAAATGTATGTGGCTTATCAGAAATCCCGATGTAAAAAAATATTGCAACTGCAAGCCTCTTCCTCGCAAACCCCTCGCCGATGTGGGTACCAGTTATCGCTCGTCGAAACACTGTTCTGCAGATTCCAATTCCGAATTGCGAGAACATGAAATATGCCTACTGCTGTCGACATTGATGAACCAACGTTCAATTTTCAAATCATGACTGGGACATTTCAATTTACGTAATAATGCTACTCTTACTGGTTCGAAACCAAATTATTTCCTAAAGCTAAGGCTTAACGTACATTTTACATTCAATTGCTCTTCACACTCACGCACTTTTTCTACGTTGCTGGTCTTCGGGACATTAAAATACACAAGAAACTGATAGGAAAACCTATCATCATTCACTACAAAATTTAGCAAGTGCGGAGCTGCAACTAATCAAAAGAGAGTTAACCTCCACGCCAATCTTTCCTTGGGCGTCCTGCTATACGTCCGGTGAAAGAACGCCATTTTTAAGCAAACTGACGTGACCGCTGTCCATCTGGAATGCATAAGAGGTCACATGCAACAGGTCAACAAACCAACTGTGCATACACGATTGTCACACCTCATACGCGGCCTTTTGCATCCCTCGTTTCCAAATATGTCTTCACATGCCGATACTCTGTCTTCATATGAGTACACCATATGAACTATTCTTCGGCATTATGGTCAACTTTTGGTCAATTTGTGAGATTCCGAACTACCTCCTCAGGGTTCCTCCCTTCTGATGACGATGTCGAGTAGTAATTCATGCGGCGTGCCGTGCTGAAGAAAACCACGCCCTATCTATATTCTCATATTATCGTACATATAACAACAGCGCGCTTGGCAACTGCAACCTTTTATTTGGTGATAACTTCGCAGTCATGTGCATTCACCATAATCATTTAAAAGTGGAGAAAAGACAATGCTGAGCATAACAACTGCAGGACGTGATGAGAAGTCTTCGACAACAACGCAAATACTAACATAATGCAGCAGTCATGCAGGGATGAAGCTATCTCCACGTTTTTCCCTTTAACCTATCTATCAACATGTCCAACGCTCACACCTCAACTCTTTCTCCTCCTCGGCCCCCTCGCCCCCCTCAATGCTCCTCCCCTGACTCAATAACTTTCCTTTCGCAGACTAGCATTTACGGACTGCTGAATCATTTACCCTCTCATTTTTAAATAAGACCCATTGCCTACCATCATCACACTTGGAAAAGGGCAAAAGTATTCCTGCTCGAAAAAACTGCTCTGAATGCGGTGTCCTGTCAAGTTTCTCTGGTTGACCCCGATAAATTTGACAGGACGCCATACGTACTGCCTGGCTTGGGTGCTGCGAAATCAAAGTTTTTGGCTTGGCAATAACAAGATTACACAGAGGATCGCCCTATACAGCGGCAAGGAACTGCGAATGCCGGTAACAATGCGTTTGGGATGCCAAAGGGCTGTGCTGCAGTCTTTCCACTTCAATCCGTACGGCGACACTTTATTTTGTGACAGCTTGAAGTTCCCGAGCTCCCTTCGGCTTTCCACAGAGTCAGCGAAAATATTCCACAGCTCAAGGATTCCCGAAGGTGTTGCGCACCTGACGGACATTCAAAGAGATCTTGCAGATGGGAAATTCTGTGGCCTGATATCACCTCAACCTAAACATATGCTTTACCTATATACCACAAGCAATCAAGCCCGAGTTATTCCTCGCACACTAGACTACACTTTGTTTGCACTCCCTATCGGAAAATTCTGGCATAAGCGCATCATTTCACCGCTTCATCCTCGTTCTCGCTGACAAAATCGCTCAGACGCACTCGCGGGCGCAGAATGACATTGACATGAAATCAGCACCCTTAATAGGAAACGACAAATCACGTCACATCGATAAAACTAGTCGCCATCCTACCGTATGAGCAAAGACAAGCGCTTCCGACTGAGACCGATCTCGTACTTCCATACCGCTATACTTCTGTACTTAAATGTCAAAACATTCCAGGAGATTTGCATATTCCAAAAATACATGTAGAAGTGCGTGCCGCAAACGCTCATACAGTACGCTCTTTCCGAAACTCTGCCAACAAAACAGACCGGTCGCAGAAAGTGCTCAAGACAGAATAAAACAGCTCCACATAAATCACCTTTAAACATCCATCCACCGACGCAAGTAACAAGGACTTGTTATCTCAACTACGACCCATCGGCTCGCAAATCTTGTTGTCTTCTGTGACGCTGTTGTGAGGAGTTTACTCTTGAAAAATAAAGTGTACATAATTATACATTTATTAACTTTCTAATGGAGTATTCTTAAAAGCGGAATGTACACGACTGTATCCAGTGAGATTGACGCTACGTATTCTTAAGGAATGACGGTATTAGTCAAATCATTAGGTTGCTGCAAAAGTGGTCTTACTGATAGACAGTTTTTTGGGGATTGCTGTAGTCTTATTGGCAGACAGCTCGTTGCTATTACCTTTCGTTTTCTGTTCTAGTTCGAAATTCCGGACGTGAATTTGGCCAAAAGACCAAAATTCCACGATTCCGGAATCGCGATCCTGGTGCGGCCGTAGTCTACTTATCTTTGCATACGGATAAAATCTGCAGCGATTTGTTGTTGTTTTTCTCATATCTGATAGATCACGTTCTACCGTTGCTTTATCCTCGGTACACCTGAATACCGCTGCATCATTCCCGCTTTATAGAAGCATCCCATCGGACAGCACAGTGCCTTCCGCATCTAGTCGAACTGCAGTTGAAAATTTGGTGCTATAAGTTTTCGTTACGTTAGGATTCAAACTGTTTGTGTGATGTATGCAGTAAGATGGCAAAAACACTCATTGATGTTACTGAATACCTGTTTTACCAACCCCAATTTCATTTCTTTCGGAGATATTCATCTGTGCGTTTGCTTAACTATCTTCTCTCTCAAAATTGATACCCTTGGTTGGTTTTTTCTGCGCTTTTGCATTGACTGCTGTAATTAGCGAATTTAGGCTATAGGTGAATAGGCATGTATCATATTACTGCAATTTAGGTTTTTAATAACCGTTTACTTGAAGAATCGAAAAAACTGTCAGAAAGACAAAATAAAAGAAATGCGTCTGACATCCGATTCTATTAAAAGCACATCGTAAGTAAAGGAAAAGCGTGTGCAATCAAAGCGTCGAAGTAAAGGAGGAGAAAAAATAGCGCATGAAGCGAAAACAAAAGGAAAATGAGGTAGAAAGGCAATATGAAAGGTAATACACGCTGCTAATCAATATACCAGGTTGTAGGATTAATGAAGGTTCATGCGGTGGAGCGAACACGTGACAACGAACCTGCTTCCCGTTTCCATAGCTGTGAAACAGCAGCTCATTCGAAACGGCTGCATTAGAATAACGCTTAAGACATGATTTCACCATTCCAGCTGCACTTTCGAAACAAATAACATAACTCTTGCGAATTAGTGGTCCTGACATTATCAATTGCGGAATCAAACGATGTTCCACTCACGAGTCGTAGTGTATAAAGTGTTCGACTTGACTGTGACAATTTTTGCTTTGGACCACCCACACAGGAAAGGAGGGCTAGTCGGACTTCGATCAAAGTTTTCGGACAATGCTTTCAGTGAAGTGGGATTGCGTTAGCGGAGACGGGGGAAGGGGAGGCAGCAAATAAAAATGAACGGAAATGTGTTCTATAAGTTATAGTAAGTTGGGAAACAAAAACATGACGAGAGTGAATCTCCGGATCACTTTTATGCAGTACGATTAATTTGTCTTTTGTTATCGCAGCGCACCATTTAACGCTGGTATGCGATAGTGTTGTGACGAGGATAGATCATTTTCGCGAAAAATAACTTAATGAAAGTCCTGCACGTTCATAGGCGTTTGATGAAAGGACCTGGTTGGGTCGTCACCATGCACACGACCAATTCATTATTGGAGCTTAGTTTACTTTTCTAAGGAGCAATCGCCTCCATGCAGCAGCAGTGTCCAATAGAAGCCTCATATTAGCACTCAGTTTTCTGCTTTAGATGGCGTCTCACCTTACTCTATCTTTCTTCACCGAAAGCTGGGAAGAGAAAGACATCAACAAATAATAACCTTTACGAAGAGAGATTTTAGACTATATGAGATGGTGCGGAACATTTCGGTGATACTATAATCCGACTAAGCATTTCAAAAGTAACAGCTCCAAAACCTTTCGGGGCTTTGACAGATTCTGAGGTCGTATTACTCAGAGTCCATCCGAAAAATTCTATGACCGCTTCTGAAAGCAGTACGAGCAGTACGAGTTTTGAAATGCAACTCTGTATGTTTGTTATAGGGCGACAGCTTAATCAGGACACGATCTTCCCATGCATTGTGCTCATTTACAGTTCGCATTTTAGGTGCACCTTAATTGTGTTTCCTTACATGCGTTGCAAGACCATGGCATAGACGTTCACGATTGATCAAAAACGAAAACATCGTTTTCTTAACCACTAATCACTCACCTTATTCAACCGGGAGTTATAAGGCGTCAGCTTTAGCCATGCGCCGAAAGTGGCCTTCAGCCTTTCCATATGTTTGGCCATGTAGAGGTGAGGGCCACGTTCCTGGCGTTATCCATTGACTCTTCCCATCTGGCTTGTCACGTTTTGCCACGGTGTCGAGACTTTTTTTGGAGAAGGCTTTCATGTGCTGAAGCTCCATCTCACTACTGTGATGACTGTAGCATCAACAACTCAAACGCAGGCAATTGCCGAAAACATTTTTCAGTTTCATCTGCAATATCACATTTCCTCTCGTATTCATCCCTTACGTCGAGTTCCTCCGTCTTTGAAATCTTGGGCGTTTGTGAAAACTGTTGTGGAAGGAGTCAACATCGACGGGGTCTGCGAGCCCAGACACTCATACGCAATCAAATTCCATGCACGTTTGCAATTGACACAGCCGTTTTTAGGATCGGAACGATTCTGTAGCACTAAAATAATGAGAACGACAGATGAGCCGTCTCAGGAATAGCAACTCTTAAGCAACTTCCGCATATTCGCGTCTTGTTATATTCCGCCTTGAAGAATCGCTCTGCAGTAGCTCATGATTATTCGGTAGCTCTCAATATTTACTACTAATACCGCAACAGGAATAGTCGCATGTGTAAAGTGAACATACGGAATCTTCATAAAATGAACTCTTTATGAAGCAGTTTAATAATGCGGCACACATATTCTGCTTTCCAGCGCTCATCTTTATTTGTGAGGATGCAACCGAACAACGCAAACGAATTTTATAATTTCCGACGTCTTGTTCAACCTTTGTCCGTTGATATGAGACCTTTACCTTCATTCGTTATGAGAGCATAGCGTGTTTTATGCCAACAAAAATTATAGCTCAGTTCACCTGAAGTGCTCTAGCTACATTATTCTTTTCGCAATCTCATCGTTCTGAGGCGCAGCATTTTGAAAAAAATCATTTAATCGATGATTCTGCATCCTTCCACAGCAACTTTTCCGAGGACTTCAATTCTCTGTGGATTGTTGAATTTAGGTTGTAAAACCGGTTTAGGTTTCAAAAGATATCGACCAACAGGGTGTGCATTAAAATGAATCTATAAGAAGTCCATGTCCACCAGTTGTCTTTCATAAACGTATGGTAACAACTGGCTGGTCGAAGAGGTAGAAATAACTAGACGGCCGCTCGGCTAATGATAAGTGCACAATGTTGATGATAGGTGCAAGGATCGACCTGTGAATGCGAAGACACGCAGACACACGTATGATGAAAAGTGGCTGGAGAAATGATGGAAGCTCTTGAATCCATTGGCAGGAAGTTCCTGGTTTCTGCACATAGGACTGTTTTGCGACTATTGTCATTGGCATATTTGGAAATGCTGTGACCGTGCAGGATCGAGTTTGCCCTCTCAGTCGGATTCTGGAGAAGGTTTACACGGAACCTTGCGAGGAAGCCGCGTCGAGATTGGTTGTTATCGATGGATGCAACTCACGTGCCGTTCGTGTGGCAGTAGCAGGGAGTAATTTCTACATTCTTCGTTCATGTTATGTGCAGTTGTCACATCTTTCGGTAGATAGTGGAATTATCATGTTGGCTAAATGTTGACATAGAGATGTATGTTTTTAGAAAAACTGCTAAGCTATGTTACGATGACAGCTGCATGTGGGTAAGCTTGCATATTCGAGGCTAAAGTACTGAGAGGAGCAGAAACAAAATGACAGAAGGGCAAAATGGGTGCTGCTATTCCTTATACATGCTACCTTCCACCACAACAAATTGAGCATGTACGATGGTGCAAAAGATGCAAAAAATGAAGGAAACTGGAGTGCTCCCGTCTCAGTTATGTGCTCAATTTATAAACGACGAATTTAGCAGAGCGTTTTTTATTCTACCTTTTCGATGGGCACGCTGGGTGCTGTTTTCTCAGTAAACTGAGCTGTGCGGGATGGATGTCAATAATACGTTTTTTACTGGCAGGCGACACTGATGTGGTTTCGCTTCTGCCTATTATTTACAACAACAGTTGCAGATTCAACGCAACAAACGCCCATATCCTGCTGGTCTCTTTTGCATTCACATCCTTTTCTTATTCGTTTGAAAACAACTGGAACTAACTGTATTCGAAGAAGGTAAACGGTGTTTGAAATCACAAATGAAGTGAACCTCAAAAAAGAGAAAGAGTGTGTGTCACGCGTTGTATGGCCTGATATTAAGAGGGCTCATAACATCGTCAACCCGTACATATTCCTGAGATGGCGGAAAATACGTTTCGAATAAATGAGAACAGTTCTAGTTTATGGAAAATTATCTGAGAAGAGAACAAATGAAAACTTGTATAAGCACGAGGACAATTCGTAGAGAATCCAGCTGCGTTGCCCTAGTCAATATATGAAACCGTGTTAACAACAAACTTCCAGCTTAACCTCGCATAGAACCCCGAACCTGGTATTCATCACAACTTTCCTTCCCTTCACTGCTCCCATTCTTTTTCGCAGTCATGCCAAAAAACTTAGCAACCAAATATAAGGTGACCTACGATCTCAGCACAAACATCAGTAGCCGTTTGTTCTATATTTTCAGTACAGACAATAATTGCCCTTTGTTTCAGACTGTAATTGTTCGTGACCTAGTGAAGGTAAACGATTACTTGACACTTCAAAGATCAACTTAGTTTTTCTCAGAACCTGCAAGTCTGGTATATCCAGAGACTTTTCAAAATTTGCTTGTGAAGGCTTCTTGCAGAAGCTAAAAGAACTTAATGTGTTGACGTTCACGCCGGCTCGAATGGCGCACGGTAACCGTTCAGCGTTCATCAGTTATGATGACTCCTATATACCGGAATTCGCTGAACGACTTGGCGGTAGCGTACTCTCTGGTGACAGATTCGAGGATGCTGCCACCGAACCTTCCTACAGGTATGCGGTCATTTACACAAAAATAGTCGCTGCGGGGAAACTTAACCTGTTTCTGATTGTAGGTGAAGTAACATCCGGCGAGGCGTCCTCAGCCAGCAAGGGCACTAAAGACAAAATGATGCATTCTGCCATGTTGTTGAGAAGAAGTCGGTCTGTTCTGTTTTTTTCTTATATATGAACTCAAGTCTCCTTCGGGATTTTTGTGATCCCAAATTTCTAAATATTGCAAGCATAATGAAGAACACTCAAAGCCTGTGCAAAGAGAAGTTAAGCATGCGATAGTGATAGTGAAAAAGCAAGCATGAGTTGATCACAAATTCATGGACTTTCCTGAAGTCGGAATGTTTGAGGGACCAGTGAGCGCAGGGACAGTAGCTGCTGAGGCGTTATCTACATGAAGCTGATCCATACTTATTGCGTGGAGCATTCATATTTCAGACTCTGTAAGGCATGAGACGCGAAAAATGATCTTTTGAACATATAAGATCCAATTTCCGTCCCCTCAAATCAGTGGCCCCTCTTAGCTTTTGATAGTCTTCATTCAGCAGCCATCTCACGTACTAGGAACATTATCGGAATGGAATAATTTTTTAATGCTTTCCGGTGCCTGGTAAGAAACACCAAGTTCAGAAATGAGCTCTTTAGAGAATTCTGTCGAATAATCAAGGAACGACGCATCAGTGCCCCATGTCCGATTTCGGCCATTGCCGGCTGACGTCGTGCACTACGGTCGTGATCGGTTCTTCAAGTGTATGCCTGAACTGTGAGCTCGTAAGCTTATTCTAGCATCTCTCTCGGACAAATAATTTTACGAGGACTGCCAACAATGAGCGTTTTTGAGAAATTTTCAAGAAAATCAAAATATTTCAAATGGGAAATGTGAAATCCGACGCTGCCGCATAAAATAGATGTAAGCCAAAGCAAAGCAAAGTGAACTCGGATAAGACTAGGAGCCAATTTTCTGACAGAACAGCCGAAGAAGAAGGTCAACCAAAGGCTTTTCATGTACAAACGACTAAGATTCAAAATTGCCCTTAGTTTATTGCCGAAAGGCTTGAAAAGTGTTTATAATTTATGCCCAGTGGGGACAACTGTTTCTGTCATCCGGTTTTTCATTGCAGGCCTATGTTACTAAATGAATGAATAAACGTCATGCAATATAGTGCTTGAGGACAATGGAGGTGCCGACCAAACGTTTTAAAGAACTTGTTTGTATTCATAACGGGCCATGAGACATAAAGGTGTAACATTTTCCATTAACTTACTCTTGGGGTTTCGGGGTTGATCGCAGAAGAACAACATTGAACGGTTATTTGCCTTGACAAATACATCACATCTCTGCTTGTCCAGAGAGACCGCGAAATAGGATGAGGATATACTCCGCACGCGCGTATGTACACAAAAACATGTAAAGGAATTTAGGAATCTAATACTTTCTCTCTCTGTAGGAGGGGTCAGTAAGTATTTTTTTACTGTAGAGATCATTTTACTGGCGTGCTTGATTAGAAAACATAGTTTCAGATGATACCGATACGGAGGCCCCATTGGAAGAAAGAATGCAAAAGCGGTTTTACTGCCTTCCTACAGACCCTGATTACAAAAAGGTTCTTTATTCCCTCGCTTTCCTTTCAGTGTGCTGTCTTTTTCAAAAATACCTCAAGTCTTATGATCTCACACTACTTGCTGATGTTGGAATTCGCCTTCATTTTAGGAATTCTTCTATAGGTTTGAACTTTGCGGAACGTGAAAATTGCTTTCAGTGGCTCGACGTCCTGTTTTTTTCAATCATCGCCAGCAGAATTGCTGGCAGCGTTCATGGGGGTTGCGACGGCTCGTTTATGGTCCATGGCATTGCAAATTTCAGCATTTCGTGTCAAGGCTGCTATGCAAATATGACCAGTTTTTGTTGGAAGCAGAGTGAAAAGCAGTTATATTGATGAGATGAAGTCACGGTAAGTCGAGGTGAGGAAAAGAAGGGGGTGAGACGAATGAATGAAAGCGAAGTAGAAGTAAAACGTAAGAATTCAAGAAATCCATCTGCTTGCAAACAAGATGTGATAGAATCTCTTTCTTGTATGATCAATGTAGGTTTAAGCGTTTTCTGGGTCAGCTGTTTTCATCTCGGGACTGCTCCTTGTGCTTTTCGAAGTTGCATTGATTTTCACCTCATCGGAATGAACGCATTTTGCGTTCTCGATGTGTCCATCCTAGCGATAAAAAATCTGTAATTTCCTTCATGAACGGTGCGAACAGTTCTGGTGATGGCTGGATAAAGAGCTGGAAAGTTGGTAACAAAATGTTCCGTCTTTCTTGTCGTGTCCGTAGGTAACTACATTAATGTCAATGTTGTTATTAACAATATTCATCGTCCTGATGTCACATTGTATGCTCCACGTTAATCTATGACTCTAGGCGATAACAACTTGCACTCTCATCTTTTTTTTTGCGCTCAGATTTGATGAAATCTGTTAGGGGGTCGTTAATTCTGCATATGAAAGTTGCATGTTGCTTTGTGCGTTGCCGAGCGTTTGCTGCGTTATGTGATGGTAATCATGTAGGAAACTGTACGTTGCCAGATGGCTTGCTAGGTGCGAGGCAAGAAAGGAGCATGAGTCAAAAGTTATCTTTAGGATTTTCGGTAATTAATCAGTGCGGATGACACAAGCCGATCGTAACCATCGTAAGGGTTGCTCACTATACCAGTATCTTTCTTTTCCGAATCGGGCAGAGCGGTTGCATACGAACACCTCTTCCGTCGTTGGTATATCGACCTTCCGACTATTTTTCGGCCAATTATTACTGCATCATGTGCATACGACTGCATGGTGCAGGAAGCACAAATGTTGGTGAAGAGCGGCAGACCACTGGCGATCATCGAGTCAGGTTCGGAGGAAAGAAAGAGCCACTATTATTGTGACTACCTCATTTATTCAAATATAATGCCGTTAACCTCGAATGAAGCTGTCGCAAACATAATTGTCTGCCATGCATATATTGTAACAGTTTACGGGACTTGGTGGTGTGCAAGAAGAGAAATAATATAAGAATGACGGTGCCTCCTGAAACAATAACAGTCTACAGGTAGTGAGGAGGAGGCAGAAGTGGTCACTGCAGCGCAGAGGTAATATAACAGCGTCGATTGACGCATTGCTCGATGCAATCGCAGCAAGGAGTTGCACAGTGTCGAAAGTGATTCCATGCAGCAGCATTTCAAAATCGGAAACTGTTAGTTAAACAACATTTTATTTCATTGACGGCGGTGGCTCATGCCATGGTGCTGAATAATTTGACGACCTGAGTTCTAGGCTTCTCATTCCCCTGTGATCCTAATCCTTCGTCTATTCTACATATTTTTCGAGAGGAACCTCACTGAGTTTCTAGGTTTAGCAAATTCAACATCAGGGTTTTCATTGGAACGAGACGCGTTCTTATTCTTCGACAGCAGGGAACTAAAGCGCCCGCAGCTGGGGCACTCAGAAGAAGGATAAGTCCTTATTGTTCTTTCTGAGTACATCACACGCTAGTCCTAGTGTATCGTAGCAAAGTCCAGGGGAGAGGTTTTTCGGAATAGGCACTACACATACTTAATTCTAAGAGGGATGCTGATTGAAAACTTCGTCAGTGAATGCGTGAAAGGATGGCAAAGTGAATCCAAAACTGTATTCACGATCGTGTGGAGCGCCATGTCCGACCTGACGCCTTATTGGATTTAGCAAGCTGGCAGACCGATCTGTATGCAAACCTTGCAAACAATGATCGATATGAGTCGGCGCATTTTAGTACTGTACAGTCTCGAATTCAGACCTCTTGAAACTGATTTAAACTTTGCAAGTGCAATGATCACATCTCGTTATTGGAATTTAACCTGATTCGCAAATCCCTAAGCTTATCAACGGTGAAACATGAAACATTTGTTGTATCCCAGCTGATGCTTCTGGTGCTTCCTTTATTAGATATATATTTGAAATTTGACAACTGCAGATTCAACAAAGTGGCTGTGAACAAATTGACAGACGCTCATCTAAGAAAAACGAATACCGTTTATCAGATCACATTGCACAAGAAGAGCTGTCTAGGCTGTGGTTGTCGCCTTGTGTTGACAATGAAAAGGCTGCCTCTGACGTATCTCAAGATACAGTATACCATTCATGTAGCAGTAACACATCCTGTGTATTTTCAATCCTTGTAAGCACGATTTGCTTTGTTGTATTCATACCAGGCCGATCTTCTGTGCGTTACAATAGCAAACACCTTTCAAAGACTCAACTTCCTTTTTGCCAGAAGAGCGTGCGGTAGACAAAAGTGCAGGTTTCAGAGCGTGAGGAACGTAGAGGAACTGATTGCAAGAGCGGAAGACATTAACCAATCCAGGTCAAATCTACTGTCATTCTCCTTCCTTTTGCATCATTATCTTTGCTGTTTCCACGCTGATGAACGGCATTCTGCTGTCTCTCGTGCCCGGGTTGCATAAAAAATTTCCATGGAATATGCATGCTTGCAGTTATATCACATTAGGAATATCAGAGGCTCTTTGGTGGCTGCAGTATCATCATATATCGGTTTGCCATTGACCCAATCGTAGTAGCGAATGTTACTCCCGGAGCTGTCTTTAACAGGTAAGAGATGCATATGAAAGTTGCTGCGTAGCTACCTGCTCGCGCAAAACGGTACAGAAACCTCGTCAGCAATTCTGAAGAAGCAACAGCATCGTGTCCCTTGGAAGGAGGGGGAGGGGGCGATGGTATAAGCGGAAAGTGAGGAGTATGAGAGGTTCACTCGCTAGGACCATCCGCCGTCAACGCACAAAGCCTGCGCTGCATTGTGTCATTGTATGCACTTTCGCCAATCTCCGACCAAGATTTAGCCTCCACCGATGTTGTGTCATGCCAAGTGTTTTTTCTCCACTTACAGCTTTTTGAGATACGGTAGAACAGCTACAAAAAGATTTGCAGTGGTGATTTTAGATGATCCAGTGCAGATTACATATTCAGGAACCGACGCTGGTTAGCAGAAGGGGTATCATTTCGTTTCATGGACAACCGAAGCCTGCAGGTAGCGAAAGATAAGGTTTAGAAATTAAGGGCTGATAGTGGCAGCCCTCCCTGATCCATCACTCTCTATACCTTTCACCAAAAAATTCAAAAAAAAGCAGCAGAAACGTCGAAATTGCATCCGAAAGTGTTCATCACCTCCACAAACAAATTTCTGCAGCTCCGCTCTTTATATGATGATGGCACGTACCAATTCAAGTTTTACTTATTTTCGGGATACGTGCTGTGCTTCGACCGAGTTCTTGTTATGCAAAATGTATACAAGAGAACGTTCCTCATTTTTGGGTCAACCAGTGTATCTGAAGGTACCAGAGAAGGTGGGTGTTTTGCTTCCGTTGTACCGGCTGACCTAGCTTATCAAAAGTGGGGAAATGCCCTGCTGGAGTTCCGACATCGTGTCCAAACCTCATCCTCAGATGTGATTGTGAAGATGACAATATGGAGGCTATCATCATGCCGTATCTGTATTTAAACCAAATCATCTTGAATTAGGCGCATACGAAGGGTAGCGAAATGGCGCGGTGATAGAATTAAGAAGGGTTTCTGAAAGGTGAATTTACAGATGAACAACATGCGGAGAATACACATAATGAAGGAAGCATTTTTCAAGTCGATGGTTGGATTCTTCACGACCAACAGCAAACATCCGTATGTTGCATTCATTTGTAGGCTTTGTAGAATGGTGCATCCTGTGCCATTGCTGATGCCGACTGCTTTACTGACGCGAAGATAGCGCTTCTTTGAATATGTGGGAAACAAATACGCAGCAAAAAACAACTTTCACGATAAAATCTGAAGCCATTTGAAACTATTTCTCGAATATTGTTACGAAGGAAGTTCCAAAGGCGTTGAAAAATTTCCAGCGCTACTATATTCATGTATGTTGTGAAGCCAGAACTTGGGACGATGAATGGATTTTTTTCCATTGATCATGCACTACCTGAAAGTACTGTAAGTTGCTTTGCAGGTCACGTTGTTTCGCATGAACTTTCTTTCGAGGTCGCCTTCGAAGAACAGCGTGAGTTGTTCAGTAAAAACGTATCATTCTGCCATAAGAGGTTGTCATCTGCTTAACGCGATAGCGTACTCTAGATTGTGGGAAACCGGTTGCAAGAGATATTGCTCAAACTTCAATCACCTTTCAACTAGTTGACGCATGAACTTAAAGGGAGAGACAGAGTCGAATGTGCTGAAGATACTGAGGTGAGGCGCATCATCGAAAGGCTCAGCGGTATGTTTGACGAGCGTATCATTATTGAAGTTCTTTCCGAGAATGCATCTCGCGATCTATATGTCCAGGCAGATATTTGCGCACAGAAATCATCATAATCAATGCTGTCTTAATAGATCCTCCGTTGAGGAGCAATTCACTGCAAGTGCGTTCAGTGAACTCTATCCAATGCTATAAGAATGTTTACTATGTTTGTAAATTTTAACTTGCGGGAGAATAAAAACAGTTGTACCACTTCTGAACCGCCTTCGTTATACTTCCAGATACTTTTGAACCCCTCTCCTATCTTTGCTCCTCTCCTCCCATCCTCCCACCCCCTCCACCTGCAACAGCTGCAGTCTGCTTTAGGTTGAAACCCAATGAAGCTTCCTTGTAGCTTCCTCAAAGCTTCCTCAAAGCTTCCTCATATATTACCACGCCCTTGATAACCCATTCTTTATAATAGTGAGTGAACTAATCGAAATTGAGTAGCTGCAGAAATGAATTTGCATGAGAGCCGGCATCTACCGTTTGACCTAGCCCTAAATGATGAGCTTGAAAATAGTGGTTAAATATGCAAATGAATGGATTTAGAACGTATGCAGTGGGCGCAATTTTTACTACTTAGTAGAACTTTCAGAAGAAGCAAATTGCAACAGAATTTCGACCATATTTGATGAAATTTTGCATATATGGAGCATATTTCATTTTCAAGCGTCCGCTGAGGGAATAATGAGTCGATTTATTTGTGAAAGAATAATTTACAGCGACTGGTTGGATTGCTCGATAACAATAACTGCGAACGGGATGTTATACTGGCGGCAACGCATTGGTGTGTTGATTAGATGAAATTGTTCTAGTTCTCGAGCTATTCAAGTTCTCAGCATGATTGAAGTTGTTCTTGTCATAGAAACTAGCGAAGCATTTAGTTGTACTATCGAAATCATTTTCGCTATCAGAGGATAACCACGAGTAAATAGTAAAATGTGATTTACATCAGCAGAAAGGACTCGATTTTATTTTGTAGTCATCTATTACAACTGAATAAAATAAAATGAAAGCAACGACAATAGATGAAAAACAGACGAAGCAGCACACCAAGGGAGCCGGCGTAAAGCTTGTTTGCGTTCTGCTCATTTGGCCCAACTTCTTCAGAAGATATCACTAAGAACGATCGCACTGTATGCTCAATATTTTGATCGATTTGTGTACTTCTGCACGCCCTTAAATAGTTTGTTATTCTTTGACCAAACCAAAGTGAAGTGATAATGTGCACGACAGACATAACTTTAACTGCTCATAGTTCTTACGAAATCATAAGTCGAGGCAAAATACTGTGCAGAAGATCATCATACATGGAGATCATATCCATCAAACGTCAAAACTCTTCGGCACCCGGTTGGCACTATGACATAGACAAACAAATGGACGCGCGCATAGACGTGACGTTGCTACAGTATGCTTTTCGAAGTAATTTTTCAAAACCGATAAAAATGATCTAGTAGAATCGCAAATTGAAACGTGCAAATCCATTGAATTCTAGGTGACAGGACTGTTCCAGAGTGGGTGTCCCGTCACATGATGAGTATCACTGTTCTTATGGTGCTGTCGACATACTTGATTTATGGTCATCATCCACAACTGGTATGTAACGCACTCGCAACCATAGCAGCCGCCATGTTCACCCGTGATGTTCTCTCGGGGCCGCCATCTCAGCGCGAGGCACAGGTCAGCCAACGTCCGCAAGCGTGGTGGATGCGAACTATATATATCTTTTACTGAATGACTAATTGGTCACATCTCCCTTTAAAGCAGCTCTTTGTTCCCGCGATTGCATCTTTTCGCATTTTCGAGCTCCTCTCATCTATGCTAGTTCGTTATTCATTATAGTATTGCGTGGCCTTACCATTGTCTCTGCTAAGTGAGAGAGGCAACCCAAAGTGTTGTCTCTAGCGGACAGGTCTTACTGAGCCAGAGCCTACATCACTCAGTACTGGTTCGTTAAACTAAGCTATTTTAGATTAAAGGATTCAAAACTTAGTCCCCTGCAACTCCCAAATGCAATGCCACTGTCAAAAGGGGTCGGCGCACTTAGCCACAAAGAGACGGAGAGAGACCGTGCGCGTCTTCAGCGACCGACGCAGCACTGGTCTATCGGAAATAAATCGTCACAGTAAATGTGGAAATATACATTAGGAAGCAAGGTTCGGAAAGCGAGTTTGAACACATTTGAAAGAGCATTAAAACCTCTATCAGAATCATTAATAACCTGAGACAAAAACAAGAACTTTTATATAAAAGCAATTTCTTATATGGCGTGCAACTGATGTAAATTGCAGTGTTCCCTTATTCATTATCTCATGCGTTATCGTTGTGCATTTGTGAAATTGTTTTTAATGACGAACAGAATTCATGACACGCCTTGACGATTCAACGAATTGACGAAATCATTCATAAGTTAAATTAAACTTGATGTGACTCCTTATGAATAGATCTTTCATGCTGTTGTTATATGCACCAGTTAAGAATTTCAATTCGACAGTTCTGGACTTCCTTCATTTCATTTCCTTCCTACGTAGAGACACCGATAACGGGCATTGTGAGTTCGCTTGATGACAGAAAGGCCAACCGACACATTCAGTGCATGGTTAATTACGTTATCATACGTTGATTGCATGCAACACTTGTTTTCCGACATAACCCGTCAGGATTGAGAAGGAAATAGCGATTCGAAGGCTACATGCTCCCAATTGGGAGAATTGAAGTTTACATGGCAGCGGATCACAAGTGGTTACAAGGTAGGAAACCTTCATTGTAAGAAGCGGAATGACTGCTTACATTGAAGCGCGCAAGTGTAGCTAAAAAGCCAGTACGGAAGATGTGGAGGAGATGAGAAAGAAGACGTGGCTATGAAGAACACTCGTTTCGAACCACTAATCTAGAATGGCTGAGTAACGTTTAGAACAAGTACTTGCCACATGTGCAATTTACCTATTTTGATGCAATCAACGTATGACAGTGCAGTTAACCATACACTGAATGTGTCAGTTGGCTTTTCTATCATTAAGCGAACTTACAATGCCCATTATCGGTGTGCCTATGTAGGAAGGAAATGAAATGAAGGAAACCCAGAACTGTCGAATTGAGGAATTTTTAAATGATGCAGATAACAACATCATGAAAGATCCATTCATAAAGAACCACAACGAGTTTAATGTAATTTATGAATGATTTCGTCAATTCGTTGAATCGTCAAGGCGTGTCATGAATTCTGTTCGTCATTAAAAACAATTTCACAAATGCACAACGATAACGCATGAGATAATGAATAAGGGGACACTGCAATTTACATCAGTTGCACGTCATATAAGAAATTGGTCTTACAGAAAAGTTCTTGTTTTTGTCCCGGGTTATTTTTGATTCTGATGGAGCTTTTAATGCTCTTTCAAATGTGTTCAAATTCGCTTTTCGAATCTTCCTTCCACGATCCATTTCCGATTGACCAGTGCCGCGTCGCTCGTTGAAGGCGCTCGCGATCTCTCTCGTCGCTCTCTTGCGCCGCGCTTGTGGCTAATGTTAATTGCACTCTGTCAAAATTTATAATCCTGAGCATTCTTATACCTTCGCAGCGAAGCTATTCGGTGAATGTATGAAAATCTCAATACCCTTTTCGACTTGGAAACCATGAGCAACTAAACCAGAGAACAGTTGTGGCTTATGTGTTATCTGTTGTAGTTTAATTGGCCTCAGAGATTCCTATCTCCAACAACAGATCTCCTCCGCACTGCAGACAGCTAAATGAGTTATATAATGATTTGTTCTCCTTTTTCAGAAGGCAGTTATCGTGTATTGGCTAACACATGGAATACTTTTTTACTTTGATGGCAGCTTTGCCAAAGTTTCTGGTTATTTCTTGGCGAAATTCGTCCTTCTCTGCATGCTACTGTCCAATGCAATGCGCTGCTATGAAAATGATATTCACGTATTTTCCGGCAACAACGCTGTAAACGGAATTACGAAGCTCTCATCCAGTGTTAGTCCGGCTGCTGGAGCTTTCATGATTAGCTTGATCCAGGTGAAAACTTTCATAACGATGGGGTCAATCAACATATATGCCAAACGTTGCTATTCGATATTTATTTGTGCCATTAATGCTTTTTTCGAACGAAATCACGGATGTAGTCTAGATGCCGTTGAAATCCTAAGTAACTGGTTGCAATGATAGTGACGATGATAATAATAATTGCGTGGTGGTAATAATACAACGTTGAAAAAAGTAACAGCAATAATTTGTAGCAATAGCGACTATAACGATGATAACGATAATAATGATAAATTAATAATCATAGTAATGATAGTGATAATAATAGTTGATAACAGTAATGTAGTATTAATGGTGATAATCTTCGTGGCGATAAGAAGGGTGATAAGAATGGTGATGGCGGTGATAAAGTGCAGCATAACTACCAAGACTATCACCATTCTGAAACATAACCTCGGGATTTTGTTAAACCATTTATCATGAATTTATGGGTGACTGTATACATGTGAAAGGAATTACCTCATGAATGATTTTGATTCACTCGCATACTGCACTACCTAAAGAAATTGCAGGACCCAACAGTTCTCAACTTCCTCACAACGATCGGTTGTGCTTCAAGTTCATATGCATTTCAACCTCGACCATCCGCTCCCTGTGAAGGCGGTAGCACCGACATGACAACGACAACAACCGCCGAAACAGACACTGTGAGTCAGGTGCTAATACTTTTTGATGTTGTTTCGTTAGGAGTGATCGTTTATGTTTGATGTTGTTATTGGAAAAATTACACAATGAAATCACAATTCGCAATTGAATATGGGAGAAGCTACTGTGGCATTTCATTGTGGTATGTAGAACTCGATTACCCAGGGTTTGCAACATGGTCGTTGATCTGAAAAAGGTGGAGAAAGAGGACGAAAAGAACAGAGAATAAGCGGACGAAGGGGAAACTTTTACAAGCATAAGTTCTTTGAATCCTGGCTAGGTAAGAGAGATTATACTAAGGTGCTGTAGCGGCAGAGATGCTTTGTTTGAAGTGTTCCGCTTAATACATCCTAGTAATTCGAGTTTTTTTCTTAATTATGGGTTCGTAGAAAGGGAATCCTTTCAAATAAAAAGGAGCGGGCAGAGAGTTGAGCTTTTTTCGCAGAGTATAATGGTTTGTCATAAGCAACAAACCTATTTCGACAAGTCCAGTGGGGCAAGTCGTATAGTTCCTAGCACACCTATTAATTTTGACAATTCCAGTGAATGAGCTTTAGAGAGCAAACACCTAAAACTTTTCTTTGCATCACTAGTTTCTCAGCTCCTTTTTTGTGAGGGGGTGGGGGAGGGAGGAAAGTAAATGAAGCAGAACGAAGATACAAAATGAGGAAAGCGCGCCACAGAGGTTCCCAAGTTTTGCGTTCTCGTTTAACGCTGACTTGACCAACCCATCTCGCAATTTATTTGATAGGAACTCGGCTTTCTTGAAAAGGGACGCACAACGACATCCTAATAACCTCTTATCAGTGTTTTTATGTTTACTCGACAATAGCAAAAAATATTCTCCATTTTAGAAAGAAAGTGAAACAAAAACAATATGTGACTTGATTAATGACGACAGTGGAACTGAGACCGTCGATACCTCAACGACCATTGAATTGTCCAGATTCGAACCGTCCAGCTTGTTGAGTCAAGACATCAAACAGGTTGTTCTCTTTGAGTTTATGAATAAAAAGTTGTTAACTGGTGCTTAATAAATTTTGATGTGTTCGCTAACATTGTTAGTGGATTTGTTCATTCATTAAGAGTCACTACGAGTAGTTCATTTGTACAATCTGTTTTGTCGGCCAAATTTTATTTGTCGGCCAAACTTGTGAACCAAGCTTGTCGATTTATTGGGAAAAAAGAGGAGGTTAAGAGTGACGGTGCGCGAGTATAAAATTATATGTGGGATTCCTGTCAAAGCACCGTTACTATCGAAACAGCAAATAAAAACCGATCAGGATTTTAAATAGGATGATCATCGAGGCAGTGGACACTGTTGAGGAGTTCGGAACCTTGCTATAACCGTTGCTGTAATGACCAAGACGGGTGGTGTACGTATGGCTGCTTCTCGCGGAATACTTTTCTGCCAGCATCAGAAAATCACGTCATGTCCTTTGGTTTCATGCTGTCGATATGGGAAGTTGGATGAGCTGTGGTGGGGTACGTCGTAACACGTTTTCTGTCATGAACTGAAGAGACTCCTACCGACAAAACGCGTAAAAGTGAGCATTTCTGCACATGACGCACAAAATAAGTCAATGACTTTTGCAAAGGGGCGAATCATCATTACGGCTGATGGGAGTAGTGATAGTGCTTGCCATAAACACCGGAAGTGTCCCATTCACCTATATCAAATGCGCTACAGTATCGGCGGAAGGGAAACAATCGAAATAAATCCCACGTATACAACGTGATGAGATATTTGTTAGCGATATTGATGTTGGAGTAGTTACGATTCTGTCATTGAAAACTATGCTATAAGAAACTCACTATTCAGAGATTTCTGCGCTTTTTTAGTTGTTGGGGTGATATCATTCCTCATCTTCGTGGATTGCAACGAGATCAGAAGCGTGCAAAGTTAAAATCCGCCAACATAAGCATGCTCAGCCATGTATGTAGATGAGCTCTAGCAAACATATCTCGTTGCATTGAATTGAAATATCAGTCGGCCAACAACTGGATTATTTGATTTTGAAGACGGTAAAGGCGGTTATGAAAATGGATATGAAACTGTTAAAAAGATTGCTTCGGAGTTAGCTTGTAGAGAAGGTTGGTTCTAATGCTCGTACTAGTTGCAGTATGCTGGGCGGATGCTCGACGAGGCTGGCGATCGCCTCTTTACAACACCTGAAGAGGTGAGTCTGGTTTGTTGAGCTCCGGTATTTTTGAATGTTGCCGTGCACTCCTGCACATCGAAATCCGTTTGCGTGAAGCTGCTGGAACTTTTAAGCGAGAATGACGATGAGTTTCAAACATCTGACCTATCGGTGAGAATGGGGTCAATAACGGTTTTCAAGCCATATTTTTGAATGAGTGCTACTTGCTTACAATGTCGCGACTGATTCGCTTTTTACGTGCACTTGGTTTTGTCCATTTCAGATTGTTTTTAAATCATCGTTCACCGATATTGTTACACTTCTCGTCACTAACGCATATGGCAAGCCCATAATATGGGCGCTAAAGACGAACGCGATGCACCGACTAGTCGCACAGCCAACATGTGGTGTCCTCCAACCGAACAGTACTATCCAGGTTTCTTCTCTTTCAGCCGCTTTCGGTTGTCCTGAATTCCAAGTTCTGTGCCTTCTAGAGAGAGGATGCTTATTGCGATATTGTGTCGGACACCATCAAGAGTGCGCTCTTCTCAGCGTTTCCAGAAACGCTGTTGTACTTTTGGGCAGCCTTTTTGCATCCGATATGCTGAAGCGTTGTCAGTATTGAATGCCCCATGCGGATGTCTGAAATCGCTGGGGTTTCGATGACATCTTAAGCATACAGCGAAGAGTTTTGCGTTCAACAAAGACATATGATGTCCTTACAAAGAAAGGGTTACATTAAACGCTTTCTAGGTAAGAGTTGGAGTAATCGAGAGACTCTCAAGCAAGCAGCATAACAACGACCGGCTGGCAATCGACTATAACCTAGTTGACGAGGGCATAGTGGCATTCGACCGTGGTTTCCTCGAATGCACCAATATACCTCACAGAAGAAAGAAGATTTCAGTCTCTTACGTATTTTAAACAAATCCACTCACTAATTCCCAAACGATGCAATGGCAAGTGAATGTGTGATGTACGAACGAATGAAAACTGCCGTTTGGCATGGTGATGAACCAACGACTGTGATTAATACATATGCATGAGAGCCTACGAACAAAAAAGGATCCATCGGCCCTCTTAGTTCTGCTGCATCCAGCTCATTCCCCGTTTTTCGAGGAATTAAGGAATTCACATATTGGAGAGAAGTTCACGCAGGTGGCGAAATGTTAAGATTGCTGCAAATGGTCTCACTTTACTGACTTACAGATGACTAGGTTCCATGAGCAGTCAGCTTCATCTCTAAGGGAAAAAGTATTGTATATAATTCTGGAAGAATACGATTCCGGAATTTCTGAAAATTTTCGTTCTTTTCGTTACTGCTTTGTCATCTCTGAAGTAAACCAGTTTCGTGGCCTGCCTCTCTCAGTTTGCAAGAAGGAAGATAATAAAGGTAAGAGTGAGCAGAAAGAACTGCGACAAAATATCGGTACCTTCCATCGTTGGTAATTACGCTTATGTGCACAGTGTATATCGAACCGTAGTGCATTGCCTCGTATGACAGCACAGTACTCTGCCACCTCTGAGCACCCTGCTTAGCTGTGAGGACAGTTTTCTTTTGGAAAAGTTTGCGATTGGAACAGGAGCAAGAAATTGGCGATGGGGAAACCAACTTCGGACTTACAAAGGCACTGCAACCTCCTAAGCCGCGAGGCTTAAGCTGCCCATTGTTAAGTTGTGTTACCGCTGGAAAACAGTTTAAGCGAGATTGCACGAGAATACAAAATTTGAGCCAAAAAGTTGCATATTATTGAGAATAATGTTACTTCGTTCTGAAACCTCCGCTGCAACGCGAAGATGGTCCGATCTTGGGCGCTCCGTCCTGATCTGAAGAATTGGGCAGTTTTCAAAAACAGTTCCGACCGCAGTCGGTTGAATATTTCCTGTGTAATGCTAAGGCAAAGGTCGCGTAGCGTAAGAGAGAACAATCTTTATTCTTAGAAGAGCAAGGGGGAGTTGCAGACATTTCAGCGCAGTGAAAATTCCAGTGGAGTTTGGGACCTATCAACCCACCGAGGTCACGGATAGCATTTTCCCGTTGATGGCAAACTTATTCTATCTATCCAAAGCATGTATTTAAGTTGAGAGTTTATGCGAAAGACATGGCATTTTTCGCTTGAAGCGTCTAACTGGCAGGTACTTGACCATGAGAAAAAACATGTTGGGATCATTAATCAAGTGGCAAAAGATCGGTTTCTTAACATTCCGTTAAAATGGCAACTGTGAAGGACGTCAGGGAAGAAAATTAAAGTTTCAATAGATGGTACTAACCGGGCGAAGATTGCTGATGAGTGTATCTAAAGATAATATTTGTGACGTAATTTGATACACATGCTGACCCTGGTTAATTGATGGCTGCCTCTAATAACAAATCTGTCCAACTTGTGAGCAAGAAACAATGACAAAGTATTATGACCTTTTTCTTCCAGCGTTTTTTTCTTGGCCATAAACTCCTGTTTTAAGCGTGAAGCGCCGATTTGACAGTAGAAGCTGTCCTTTAGTCAGCTCAGTGCCTTTCGACGGAAGCCTTTTGTCTTCCTTTCGGCGGGCTTCGTTCACACCCTTAGCGGGTACGATCTTGGTGGGCTAAAAAGCCTCACTATAGTGTCGTTAAGGACTATATAGATGGAAAAAAGATTATACTAGTTAAAGACACTGCTATAGTTCTGAAAAAGGATGGAATCTGAAGGATCACTTTAAAACAATGTCACGAAGGACGAAGCGCCCTGTTCTTAGTAGTTCTGGAAGTATTTTTACCATTCGGACTAAATGTGCCCTGCTGCCATAAACGACATCAGCGGTTTGCAGCAAAGCTCAAGTTGCGACACACTGAAAGCTATAAGAGAAGTGAGAAGTGGGAATTATATATTTAGTCTGACCGCTGTGTGGTCTCGTGAAGAGACCGACTCCAGTTAAATAAACAGCAACATAGGGACACCCTAAGGCACATGACCCATGAAAAATTTTCTTAGTTCCAGGAGGGATGTGTGCTCGCTAGCTGGAACCACTGTGCTCATGCTGTATCTAGTGCAATACCTGAAAGGCACGACATATCGATGCTTTTCCTCGATGCTTCCAGCTTGCCTTCGCAGTCATGTAGGTTACACAAGGAGTGAAAAAAGGACAATTTAAAACAAACTGCTTGAACGATAGCTTGATTAGAGTGCACTTCTGCACCTCCTGAGCTGCCCTTCGCTTTTCCCCCAACGCATTTTTTCCAATGCATTTTGTTCCAACGCATTTTCCCCTTCGCATTCTCCTTGTACGGCTGAAAATGAAAGCACTGAAGTGAGCAATCTTTTGCGCAGGTCCATACAGTGTGAGCACAGCCGAAGGAAGCAAGAGTTGCGCAAAGTTTTCTGATGACGAAATGCTGACGACTGATAAAAATAGATCTGACGCTAGTGCGAGGGAAACAGGAGGTTTCGTTATATCAGCGATTATTTTGCACGCCCTTCACTTTCTTCGGTTTTTTCGCGTAAGCATAGAAATTCCGCTGCGCATTTCACATTCCCAGATTGAGATGCGTAAATGTAGCGCTCACGCCACATATTCGAACACGTTGCGGAAGCATTTTCAGACTACCGGGTAAAAAGCATTGCCGAGTAATGCATATCGATAAGGAAAACCTTTGTTTGTCGGTGTGTTGTCAATTATTGTTGTGCGTGGTACAATTTCCTGCTCGAAGTCGTGATCCATTGGAGCCTCACTGTGAGAAGTTCGGAGTTGGCGACCGCTTTGCGGATCCCATTGGTTTCTGCTGTAGATTTCATATGCAACTTCCATAGACAGCCTCCATGGATCCAAGTATAAACGTTGCAATATAAGGTTCACTAGTGGCGAGAAAAACGACTGCATGGGAGCGAACTTCCAAGATGATGGCACACTGGAGTGCCGGAAATTCTACCGAATACTCCGAAGACCAGGAGCGCCAGAATCGAATTAAGACAAAATCGTTCATATGAACCGTTGCTCCATCTTCGAAATTCGTCTCCTCGCATGGAATTGGACTTTCAGCTACCGCCCAGCATTCCGCAGCAATTGAAAGGCTGGACATTTCAGATCCAAGTGTACAATCGTCGCCCTTCCTCTGTAAAATATTATGATTGCATGACGCGATTCCTAAGCGAAATGTTCCAACATCAAAGGTGAATACACTAAAAATGTCAGCTATGATGGCACAACCTGCCGCAATATACTGTCAGCAGTGCGTGCTACTGCATCTAACACTGTCGCTAACAAATTCAGTATGACTCACTGCTACTGCAGCTACACTCATGCGATTGCTAGAACCGATATCACTTCTACAGAGTTCTCCGATTTCATGTGACTCGATATACCACAGTTATTTTAAGAATGAGGTTTTCATATGCAACTCAAAAAAATCTAAGAACACAACTACTGAATGCATAGCGTAGAAAATGAGTTGATATGGAAATATCACTTTTCAGGGAAAATATATTCGTCCGATGTGGCGTTCATTTGCAAGCGCACGCTCCCTAGTCCACTTTTCGACAAGGCATAAATTGTCCTGTGCTGTGTTAAGTTTTTTTCGATCGTCTGATTTGTCCTGCCCACTCATGTCGTCCATTTGTTCAACGAAACTTGCTACCCACTCTCTACAACAACCCAATAGAGCCTTATTCCAACAAAGACCGTCGCATTTACTGCTTCGTTGTTCGATGAAGAAAACAAGGTGGGAAAATGCTCACCATCTCTTCGTCATCCTTCCTGTTTTCAAGCGGCTCCATACTTCGGAGTGAAGCTAATGCCCGTTAAAAAACCCTTGTCCCCCTTAATACCCATTAAAGCGTGTGCAAATGTGCCACACCGGCTATTTCCCAAACCGACTGCAGCGATGTTCCCAGTGTGAAGAGCATTTGGCTTCATTCTCAGAATGTTCCCCTGAGCGCCAATGAACGAGAGTTTTTTAAAGAGTACGAAAAAAATATTGAAAAGACCAACATGACCTTGCATTTCGACCATTGGAGCTTCCACTTGAGCCGTCCATACCCCAAAACGCTTCATCAATGTGGGCTTGATACTTTTCGGCTTTCCAAGGTGCATACTTACACCGAGAAAAACAGCAGATAAACGGCACGTCGACTTTCCTCTCCAACAGCCTTCGCTTGGATCCCGTGCATCGATCGGTAATAGGCTGCTGGTAAGTGATGTAGCCTGTTTGTTCACACAGGTTTTCTTCTTTCATATGGAACTGTTGAGGAGATGCTTCGGATGACATGGACGAGCAACAACAGTCTTAGAGCGCGAAGAACCCCTCAACA
The DNA here is from genome assembly GCA_006503575.1 of Baylisascaris schroederi. Lineage (NCBI taxonomy): Eukaryota > Metazoa > Nematoda > Chromadorea > Rhabditida > Ascarididae > Baylisascaris > Baylisascaris schroederi. Next base: position 134,655 of record QEWY01001161.1, read on the forward strand.
CGCTAGAACACGTCAGAACCTCTACGACATCTCGAACAATTCCGAAAATGACATTTATTGGACACTGTTTGTTCTCGTTGAATAGACGTATAAAAATTACTTTCTCGAGAAAAACCTCGATAACCACGTTTCTAAAATTTTGTTAATTCTGGTGCCGTATGGATGAGCATGAACGTTAGACTCATCCTTTCAGGAAAGCACAATCGATCACTGCAACGTTTTTCCCTCATCACTTGTCAGTAAAGCGTCAGCTGCAAGGGTTTATGATTGACAAGGAGCGGTTCTGCTGGAACGTCTAGAATCATGATGAATTGTCGTTGCATCGCGGGCAATTGTTTCTGTATTGCATCGACCCGCTCCAAGTGTGGCCCCTTAATCAATCACACCTGAGGCACAGCCACTTTCGTGAGATCGCCTACGTATGCGCCCAACGCATCCTTCTTCGGTTTCGCTGAGAAAGAAAAGAGCCGATGTCAAATTTTCGGAAAATTCACTCCTAAGGTTCTCGCCCTTAAAAACATGGAAGTATTGAGTCGATATTTATTTGGAGGCACAACGTTAAGGAAAAGTGCATATCACACTGAAAGATTTATTAAGCCATTCAAACAGCATGCAGCAATCAACATATTAGAAAGACACTGAGGTTTAAGAAGATAACAATAAAAAAATAAGACTGACAAAATTCCGCAGCGAACTAGAAAGTACCTTTGAATCATCAATATGAATGATACAATGAAATCTGCTTGTTAAGTAAAGCCATCCTATAATTATGACCTTAGAATTCTAAGGCTAAAGACACAGTCATCACTTTTGTTATTAACACCTCACGTCAATGAATGTTCTGTGGCGTTGGCGGTCTCTTGAACGTTGATGGCGTCGTCGTCGCTCCTCAGGGACCCACTCCTCCAAATGGTGGGCACGGGAACCGCATGAGAGTCGGCATTGTTGGCGCCTCAACGGATGTGGCCATTGTCTCAGCATTAGAGCTCGGCATACTCTGTAACAGTATCAAATAATCTCTTCGATCGTTTGAATATCCATACCATCAAACTATTCAATCATCATTTTTTTGATATAGTATCTAAGATGTGATCGTTTTATGCTTTCGGTGCACCGAGTACAAAAATTGTACTGATGAAATGTGCTGTATAGGAGTTCTCGAAATTTGTGACGTTTATTCCGGCACACTTCAAAAATTTTCTTGTGCTTTTTTTGCGCTGCCGGATTTTACCTAAAAACCGTCATTTCGGGAATCTGTCCATGACGAAATTGTGATATGAGTGTAGTTCAAAAAACTTCACCCCAATCCCTGCAGTTGTGTTTCGAGCATTCAAAGGCATAAGTTTCTTGGTCACACCTTAATAGTCATGTCACGGGGTCGGACTAATGCCATAAGCGAAAGCTGGCGTGTGGATTGAATCGAACTTCGACGTTGCCCGAGATCGAGGACCACAAAAAAGGGAAACGTTGAGATTGTACAAAAATCAGTCGGAGGATGGGATCTGGCTCGATATTAGTAACATTTTTTTTTGCTATCACCTACATCATTCGACAGCACTCCAAAAACTGCGATGATGCAAAAACCAACTTCATCCGTTGATCCCATATGGAGATATTGACCTCTCAATTTCATCGCCGTAAACTATTATAAGACGCGAAAGTTCCAAGCACCGTAACTCACTAAGTTAGCAAGACAAAACAGTGACCATTTTATGACCTAAAAAACTTTTGACTCTCTATCTAACGAGCCTTCAAGCCCTAAAGTTGCTCGACCCAGGGCTCAGATATTGAAATTCTGTATAATTGCCTCAATCTGTTGTCCTTTCTTGTCGGTGATATGTATATGACAGGCATGTGGTGAATTTGTCACAGTTATGTCAATCTCTCATTTCTCCTCGACGACGCTATAAACACCAACAAAATGCCAGATTTTCGATGAGCCAAAAACAAACTTTTTGGAGAGCACGCGCTGCTTCCATGCTCGATTTTTGCTGTAGGTATGCCCTAGCCGTTGCATCAACCAGTTTTTGCGCCTGTTTCACCATCCACTACTGAAAGAAAATTCTTACGTTCTCCTTAAAGATACCAGCACTACAAATGGTGCCTGCATACGCATTGTGGTTAAAAAGATCCGTCCCGGCAGTGCCGCTTTCTAGAAAGGCACCCTGACTTTTGTCCACCCCCCCCCTCCCCTCTCCCCGCACATCCTTTCCTTAGAAACAATAAATATACCGTTGAGTATGAGACCTTTAATTTCGGCTGTGCCGAAGGACGTTAATAGAAATGCTGTAATAAAACTCGACAGCATAACATGAATAAAACAAATATATGAGCGAACGTTGATGAAGCAGAAGCAAATGGCGAAGAATAACGTTCACCCTATGTTTCTGGCCATCATTGTGCGTCTTTCTTACTGAAGGCGAATCGTGCGTGAGAAATGTAAAATAGTCGCAATAGTACTTCGGTATAGTACTTCGGTATCCAAATATTAAGCACATGAATGAGGTAAAATCAGAAGGTTATTTAACGGGCGAACGCCTCTATAAATAAGCGAAGACAATGGAAAAATTTTTAGCAGTAGATGCTCTGCAGTAACATTAAAATCCTCACTCAAATCATATTTTCAATCTGCTGCGGATAACATCTCCCTGTTAGATGGAGTGCAAGATGTTATTTGATCCACCAGTGCAAAGTAATGCCTTACTTCCTATGTCTGCAATTGTTTTGCTGCGTTTTAGTCTTTGGCGGTTAGTCCACACTCGAAGGCAAATGAGCTTGCAAAAAAACTTATCTCCTTAGCAGGCCAGCATGTCGCAGGAATAATAGTGCAAAGGCTCCAAAAGCAGCTTGATTAATCGTCCTGATATTAAGTCCCTAATAAAATTCATCTTTGAGCTCGCTCATTGGGCTCTAAACCGAACAAACAACCGATCTATTGAATTCCAATCAACTAAGCAGGGAAATTCATATATAGAGGCCGCGGGTTTGTTTGGTATTGCATCCAACCAATCAGTCGACTGGATGAGATTTAATCGAGGTAGTGAAAGACCATCGTAAACAGCGAATACCACCGAATGACCTGAATTCCATTAACGGAACTAATGTGATAGTTCATTCCTCTCGGAAACAAAAAAAAAACGTGAAGTGGACGAATGCCTCCATTCAGTATGCTTGAAGAAAAACAATATGGAGAAGTGCAGGACTAAAATTGAAAACACTTTCGACGGTGGTATGAATACAGCGCAGTCTCAGCACTTCACCTACAAATTCAAGCACACGACACACCTGATTTCCAAACGAACCGTTCGGAGGTGCAGAAGAAATGCTCAAATGAAGTAGTACAATAGAAAATCTGCTGTGAGTTGGATTTCTGAATGCTGTATGCAAATTTCTATTTGAAAGATGCTTTAGTGGTGTTGCTGTGCGTGAAAATCTTTCTACTCGCCCAGTAATTCCTACCCACAACCAAGGAGAATGCTCGGGCTCCCTCGGCCTGATTTCTGAATTATAGGACACTCCTTGAAACGTCGCGTACCGCTTTTCCCGTCCTTTAAAAACACTTTTGACCTGGTTAGCCCTCTCAATTCAATTTTCATCGGAAGAGGTCTATTGAAAGTCGCGATCTGCAACTGATCCTCGTTTAAAGGTGCCAGAAACTGAAAGCGCAAAAGTCCTCCTCTTGAAGCCTCAGAGAAAGAATGATGAAGACAGCAGTCACTTATAGCACAAATAAGTCAGGAAGGCTGAGCGCCCAATATTTTTAATTACTATTTTCCTTTAATCTCTGCTTTAAGCCAAAGTAGCCAAATAAAAGCCAGGAGCTATGAGGCACTATCGACTTGTTCGTGTCAATCCTACAGTTCTTCGGATCAATGCAAAAAGGTGGAGATAATGTGCGCCAAAGGCGCCATTTATGGATTTCGCCTTGGGCGATTGAAAATCCGCTGAAGTGTTGCGATGGTCCAACGCAGAATTTTAGATTCTGCAATGCGCTCAGATCGCTCCAAATAAAAGCTTACGATTCTTGCGCAAGATTCCTAAAGTCTACAGTCTAAGAGGAGAAGTGAGGGTCGAAGGCGATTCCCGCATGGAGAGTCAAAAGCTTGCATCCCAAGTCTGCACGCCTGTCCTTGCGGAGATTTCAATATAAGTTTGTTTGCTGCAGAGCATAGAAACCTCAAAAGTTTGCACCTGCGGCCTTCGTTGATGACGAGGCTTTTTCACGTCGCCTCTCTCAAGTTCCCATAGTCGTTGAGTGTTGGGCATGGCGCCGAAGAGCCAACCCAAGATATCTGATTGTGACGAAACATCGTAGTAATCGTTTTGCACTTTTAAGTGGCTAATCATCACAGTTTCACGCGCACTTGTTGAGTGGTCTTACATAATGCCATTGTCCGTCTTTGTGCTCTTGACGGTATCTGAGGCCTATAAAAGACGGCTCTCAGCCCGTCAGGATCGGTCCTATTCTGGTGTTCTGTCTTGCCCGCTCGTCAGTGTTTCTCCTAATCGTCCCGGCCTTTGCTCCCCTCTTCGTTCATCTTGGAAGCCGTTTTTATTTTCCCAAATAAAGTGCTTATACTACCTCTGCCTACCACACTACCTACCTCCAATGGACATCACAGCCGACACAGCAAACTGGTACACAGGCACAACAAGTGGCGATCAGACTTCGGATTCGCGACAGATGAAACGTCTACTCGATTCGCTGGTTCTGCTGCTCCAACGTCAGCAGGAGCAGCAGGCGCTGATGCAACAGACGATGGCCGCGATGCAGCAGCAAATGATGGCTCTCTCAGTCGGCACGACGCAAATGACAGCAACCTCAGCGGTGGATCCGACTCTCGACAACGCGATCGCAACCTTCACGTACGCTCCAGACGAGAACGTCGCGTTCGAAGCGTGGTTCAAACGCTACGAGGACAACTTCAACGTCAACGCTCAGAAGCTTGACGACGCAGGACGTGTGCGCTTCCTGTTGCGGAAACTTGACGCAACAACCTACGAGAAGTACACAAACTACATTATTTCGGATCAGCCACGCGACCTCAGATTCGACGAAACAATCAACATCCTCAGGGACATCTTCGGACCCAAAATACGGTAGCACCGTCAACTGGGAATGCGAGAAGTTTCGTCTAGGCGAACTCAACCCAGAGCAGTTCAAGTGCCTCATCTTCGTATGCGGACTGCAGTCGCCAGCAGATGCCAGTATCGACTTCAATTGCTCAATAGGATCGATACAAACGCCAACGCAACGCTCAAGGATCTCATCGCAGAATACAGACGACTCGGCAATCTCAAGCACGACAACAGAATGGCCGAAGATTCGAGCACGATTCAGACGGTCAACGTTGCGACAGTTCCGAGAAAGCCGAAACGCTTCAAGCGGAAGGCGCCAAAGGAACAAGCCAAGCATCAGACACAATGCGACAAGGCAGCGGCACCAAAAACACCGTTATCAAAGGAGCGATCAAAGCATTTGACAGGGAACGACCGAGCAGTTACACCAAGGACACCGTGCTCGCAATGTGGCGGCATGCGCTTCGTCAAGGAATGCCGATTCTCCTACCACAAGTGCGCTCAGTACGGAAACACAGGACACAAGGAAGGCTACTGCGCGTGCAATCGGAGACAGTACAAGCAGAGGACCAACGAACGACGCCGAAGCTATCAATCAGACAGTATTCAAAGCGTCAAGACGATGACGAACGCGCAACAACGGCGGAAGTTCGTCACCGCGCTCATCGACGGACACTCAGTTCGATTCCTAGTGGACACAGGATCGGACATCACCGTAATGTCAAAGGCGCCATGGAAGCGAATCGGGTCCCATCGTCTACAACCATTCGCGGAGGAAGCCCTCGACGCATCCAACAATCCAATCCGTTTCTCTGGATAGACAACCAGAACGCTCGAGATAAACGGACGAACGGCAACAGGACTCATCCTCGTTGGCTATGGCATGAACGCGTGCAACTTATTGGGCCTCGACTTCATCGACAAGTTGGACCTATGGAACTTGGCCACGCTATGCGACAACGTCCGACGGATTACTGCCACCGACCAATCCGTCAAGAAAAGCCTCGATCCGGCCATCGTCTTCAACTCGCGGGAATGCTATCCGAAGGTTTGCGACAAGGCGCTAGAAAGGTGTACGAAGGCCAAGGCAACCCTCTGTCTGCGCAACGACGCCAAGGCAGTTTTTCAACCCAAGCGACCAGTACCCTACGCAGCTCTCGAAGCACTGGGACAGGACCTCAGCCGGCTCGAAAACCAAGGTGTCATCTCGAAGGTAGACTAGAATACAACGCCAATCTCGATGCCGTATTCCAACGCAACAAGGAATATGGAATCCACATCAATCCCGAGAAGTGCAGCTTCTTCCTTCTCTTCGTTAGATATCTCGGCTTCATCACTAACGCGAATGGTCGACGACCGGATCCCCAGAAAATCGAAACTATTCGACAGATGCCAGCTCCAACAGATGTCACAACACTCCGATCGTTCCTCGGACTCATCAACTGCTATAGAGCATTCGGCAAGGAAATGAGGGACCTCAGAGCTCCCTTCGACAATCTAACTTTGAAAAAGCCAAAGCGATCCTGAGCTCAGACCTACTTACTCAGTACGACCCAACTCGCCCAATCGTGGTAGCCGCCGATGCTTCGAACAACGGAATCGGAGCAGTCATCAGTCAGCGCTTCGACAATGGCTCGGAGAAGGCAATCGCTCACGCATCCTGCTCCATCACAGCAGCAGAACGAAACCACAGTCAAATCGAGAAGGACGCTCTCGGATTGATCTTCACCATCAAGAAGTTTCATCGGATGATCCATGGGCGACATTTTACGCTCATTACGGACCACAAGCCACTTCTCGCGATATTGGGATCCAAACGTAGTATTCCCATCCGCACTGCAAATCGACTGCCGCGCTGGGCCACAACTCTTCTTGGATACGACTTCGAGCTTCAGTATCGATCGACGACTACGTTCGGACAGGCCGACGGCCGACGCTTCATCACGTCTTATTGCAGATCACGGTCCTAACGACGAAGAGATGGTGATTGCCGCTATCACAATGGAAGCCAGCGCACATCAGACACTTTCCGACGCAACCAACGCACTTCCAGCAACGGCGCAGGACATCGCGGACGCAACTCGATGAGACTACCTGCTTCAAACGGCTATTCACTATACGCACAACAAATGGCCGCAGTCAGTCCAGGACCGACATCTCCGACAGCTCTTCAATCGACGCGATACTCTCAATACTATAGACGGATGTCTCCTCAGTGCAGACCGCGTCGTCATTCCCGACGCCCTTCAATCGAAAGTCCTCCCAGATATCGGCAAGGACACCGAAGCAACAGTCAAACAGTGCCAACCGTGCGCAGATGTTCCGAAAGCTCAAGTCAAAGCTCCACTTGCGCCACGGCCGACAACAGGCAAGCCGTGGACCCGCATCCATGTGGACCATTTGAAGGACATTGTTTCCTAGTCATTGTGGACTCGCACTCAAAGTCGCCAGAGGTCTTCATGACGGACCGCGCAACGACCTTCGCAACCCTCAGGTTCTTATGACAGCTCTTCGCGCAATTCGGGATGCCGGAAGTGATTGTCTCAGACAAAGGTACTCAGCTCACTTCCGCGGACTTCGCCGGCTTCTTCGCAAGAAACGGCATCAGGCGCGTCTTCCCAGTCTTCCCACCACCGTATCGCCTCAGTCAAATGGACGAGCAGAACGTTTCGTGGACACTTTCAAACGAACATCTCGCAAAATCAGAGAGGAGGAGACGATAGTGGAAGCTCTACAAACATTTCTGCTTAGTTACCGGACAACTCCAAACGCGACGGAAACCGTTCACCAGCAGAAGTTCTCCTCGGACGTCAACTCCGTACTTCAATGGACTTGGTTAGTCCGGCAGCGCCCGCAGCAGTGCGGAAAAGCGACAAGATGGAGGCAGACTTCAATTGACGACATGGAGCTCGCGACCGATCCTTTGCACGAGGTGACGTCGAGCTCGTCAGAAACTGTCCTTTTGAGAAGACGAGATGGACGAATGGAGTGGTGCTACGCAATGGATCTCCACCGCTCAACCTTCGGTCGACACGCCCCACAACGTTTCGGCCCCGAAGGTCGACGAAGAACATACCATGGCCCCACGGATCGTGCACGCAAGCGGACAGATCGTAGACACGAAGGAACGGATTAACTTGAGCGGGCAGATGTTGGGTATGGCGTCGAAGAGCCAACCCAAGATATCTGATTGCGATGAAACATCGTAGTAATCGTTTCGCACTTTTAAGTTGCGAATCATCACAGTTTCACACACACACTTGTTGAGTGGCCTTACATAATGCCATTGTCCGTCTTTGTGCCCTTGACGGTATCTGAGACCTATAAAGGGCGGCTCTCAGCCCGTCAGAACCAGTCCTCTTCTGGTGTTGGTCGTGTTCGCTCGTCGGTGTCTCTCCTAATCTCAGCTTTTGCTCCTCTCTTCTTCCATCTTGGGAGCCGTCTTTATTCCCCTAATAAAGTATTCATACTAGCTCTACCTGCCATACGACCTAGCTCCAATCGACGTCGTAGCCGACACAGCAAACTGCTACGCAGATACAACATTGAGCAAAGTAGCAAAAGCTTATTTGTGACTCATACTAATTTTAATGCAGAATCTTACTTGAAAGCCATACTAAGTTAAAGCATGACGAGGCACCGTATACTCATAGTTAAGAGCAGCTGAGATTGCGTCGTTGCATATGAATCAAGCAAAAATGCCTCTTCATGAAGAACACATGCCAACTGGTCAGGCAAAGGAAGAGAGAACAGTTATTCTGGAACCGGAATTGTTCGGAAACTATCCTCAAACCGGAGATGTTTGGAGAGGCAGAGGAGCAGGAATAATATTTTATCTGTGTCATAAACGAAGAAAGCAAGAAGGAAATAACCTTGGTAGAAGTCGTTATCAAGGTGTGGAAATTGGTGGTCAGGCCCCAAATCCAGACGTAACTTCAGAAAATAACCCGCGGAATGGACTCCGGAGCCAGCCTCATCAGCAGAATGGAGCCAGAGACATGGAGCCAGCTCGTCCTTACCACCAATTAGAGTGCAGCAGAAGTTGGCCGTTTTCCGGTCATTTCAAGATTCGAATTAGGGATTTCGAGTCTCGCCACCACTTAAATCAGAGCCATCTCATTTTCTTGAACTTGCATATCACTATTCAACAGACCACCGCGCTTAGTGCATTAAAAAATGCGTTAAGCTTTTTTTGCAGACGTGGAGCAAAAGTAGATTGGAACACTTCACAAAAGAGTGGTTACCAATGTTGCGTTGACAGGCTCCTTTCACATAGGTTCTAGTTTGATTATGATCAGAAACTTCATTTCGTGAGGCGTTGAGCTCGGATAACTCTCACCCATTCGTGCATCTGCGTGGACCCACATCAAATTTCACTCACACAGCCTGTTTGGACAGCAAGTTGCAACTTACGTATGTGGACCTCACACACCGTAGAGGCTCTCAAATTGTGTTTAAGCAATGGATGACTTCTACTCATTATCAAGTTTCGGAGTTCATGAAGGTTGATTCGCTGTAAAAAAGATCAGCTTCACAAACGTTACCCCACAACAAGAGCCTTTTCTGACAACACGACGTCAGGCGGCTATGCTCACGCACATCACTAGTGGTGACATTAGAAACCACCGATGAATGGGACACCATGCCATAGCATCCAACAGAGCAGCGAAAGTGAGAACAGCAATCTGTGTGGCCTTTCGTGCAACTAGATACGACCTATTTCAACATGTTCATGTTTTGAAGCGATGCCCAAATTTCGGAGATTGCTTTATTCGACGTCATTTGACACCGAAATACAACGATAAGAAAATCGTTTCATCCTCTGCGGAGATCGTGCGCAAGTAAAATCAACGCTAGTTTGCTGTTTCCGCATCGCCTGACACATCCGTTAGATCAAAATGTTGTACTCGCTTGGAAATAGATTTTTTGAGGCAAAACACTTCATCGTTGATTGACACTGAAATATTTCTTCGGGACGTTATTATTTGTTATTCAGTCGTTGCGCCATCTCAATTTCGTGAATACACGTTCAGCGCTTCCTCAGTTGTAAGCGATGGGGTGAGGGGGACACCGAACCCACATGCATAATAAGTACCTACTACTGTAAGGTGCCCAGCAAGTCCAAACTCCAGGAAAAACTGCGCACGCCATGTACTTTCGTTTCTATGCAAGCAAATGGAAAAGCGCGATATAGGAAATGACACACGGTGCTCTTTTACAGTTTCATCAGTTAATTCAACGAACATAGTAAATTGCATTTAGGACTGAAAAGTGAGACTGCAAAAGTAAATAACGCATTCTTTCCCAACAACTAGAATGCAACAAATTCACTGCCCTTAGGGGTATCCATATTTTACTAGGACGAGAAGCACCTTCTTGTGAAAGTCTTCTGCAAAAGAATCCTTGTCGGCGTTTATTAGTGACTATGAAATGGCGACGAACTCGACTGCATAAAAAGTCAGCCAGGCAGTCGTGAAACCAATGCGCATTTTTGTGTATATTTGTTTTAGTCTTATTTCCTTGCTTTCATTACAATTTTTGTAATTACTATCATTTTAAAAACTTCTGGATCACCTAATGGACACGAAGAAATACTCTCTATAAGAAAAAAGAACCAAAAAAGTAGCCGTTCCTTATGCAGAAAGGAAATACGAAGGATCACTTTCAAGCTCCGCAAATATCAATTCCCCTTCTCATTGCTGTAATTAGCTCAAATTCATAATCATAGTTTATGCTAATAATTCAGCCGCACCTTCCTCGTGTTGTGCTGAAAAGTGAGTAAATTCTTATCTTAGAACGTCGAAAGAAATCCTTCTCTGCAAAGTTTCGGGAATAATAATGCCGCTCCAGTAAACCATTCCCGTCATTCTCGATCATACTTTAGTGAAGGAATAAATTGTTTTACATGCTAAAAAAGCTCCACGTCTCAAAATATCCTCGAAATTTCGAGATCGAAACAACTCAGTTCAAATAAACTTCGTTCTCAAAGCCTCGGAAAATTGGCACCTTTGATTTCATCTGATTTGAGCGCCCATTTGTGCTTGAAGAAAATGTACACATCTGACTATCTGCTGGCACTCATTTAAGCTAAGCAGTATCCGTAGTGCGCAAGATGAAAGCAATAGAGATAGTTGCTTGAAACAAGTTAACAAACCTTTCTTCGGGTTGAATTTGTTTGATCGACAATTCTTATATTTTATTTTCAGCTTGATGTTTGCTTTCAAAGGAACCTTATTGACTGTTCCCTCTATTTGAATGGGAATGCCCACGTCGTGTCGCCCTGTTGGGGTCATCGCAATTTCATCTACAAGTTTACACTAACAATGAAAAGTTTAGAGCACTTTATAAAGCATTGAACTTCGTGAGCTGATCATAAAGCAAAAATTTATTGTGGAATTCTGGTATCTTCGTAAAGAAATTCTGCTTGTCATTGTAACGGCAACCGGGCCGAAAGGCATTTTTTGCCCAGCAAGAAGTTCGAGTTTGGAGGATGGGTCATTCTGCTTGCGAAAAAGCGCTACAAAAAGGAATCTTGAAACGTTCAGGACACATTTAGCCGGGTTCATCGCAGCAATTAACGGGTAGTGACGCTCTCACGTCCGGTGCATCTTGCTTTGTTAGCCGTGTCGAAGTGTTCCAAGTCAACCACAAATTTGTAATAATGGCAAAACGTCAAACACTCTTCTGCAGCATCATGCAAGATTTTGCTCTGCTTGCATCTCACAAGCCCATCATCGTGATAGCTGCAACCCCCGGTGGCCTCTCAAATAAAAATACTATTGGCAGAAGCTATTTCCCTTGTTTTTTTCGTCAGTGCCGAAATTTCGCCTTGATATCAGAAAGCAAAAGGAGTGGAGGTGCGTCCGAACTACTGCAATGTCGAACAGAAAGGATTATGAGTTTTGACAGGTGTGAAGGAAATGAAGCAACACGTATACTTACAGGTGTCTACACAAGAAGACTAAAACTTCTAAATCATAAAGCGTCTCCCACCCTCGAGGACAAGCAATTTGGTGCTTCATTTTGCTCCTGCACCTGCATTCTTTTTCAGCCATAACCATACATAGACCTAAGAAAAAAGTATGTTTGAAAATGACTAGAATGGAGACATTGGGGAAGCTTGTACTATTTCCGCGTCTCGAACTAGCTGTGCAAATGGTTACAGCTAATCTATAAGCATCTCTGCATGAGATATGCAATTCCATTAAATGTACAAAACACGTTTTAATGGAATTATCTGTAAAGAAGATCTGTCTGTTAAGCATGAAGCAAAGTTACACGGAATATCTATTAAAAGTAGGAAGTATCAAGATATGACATTTTGATGATATCGGAGTAAAAGATTACTGTTTACGGGAGAATGTAAATAGTAGCATCATACCGCAACTAAGATGAAATGATATTGCTATTTTTCTTCAGAAAAGTTCTTCGAATTTTACGGAGCAGCGACAATGCATCTACGTCAAACGCAAATGACAACTAGTGGGAAATATAGTCGTTGGAACCACTAATTGCAACTCGCTTATGTATAACTCATCACGATCCGGGTTCAGCATTCATCGCTTGATGACGATTTTTGAATCGGAATTCAAATCGCTTGACAATAGACACTGACGTGACCCATGCAGAGCACGAATGAACCGAAAAACTATGTGGAACTTGAGAAGAACAAAAAACCACATGAGGCAAAGTGATCAAATAACCGACGCTGCTATGTTCAGCACTGTCGCGAATCGCGAGTACATGCGCGATCGCGAATAAAGGCGGAGATGAGCAAGGGGATATAAGCAGCTGGAGTTCAATTCCATCATGGGCGCGCTAACCAGAGACCATTGAGTGGTCTTCGTACAGTTAACGGCAAATCGACTTCGCTTCCGACTTCGTTCTTCTCTCGCTTGGCTTCCTCTACTCGCCCTTATACCGCCCGTCTGCTGTCCCTATCGAGCTGCTCCCGCTTCGCCGTGGCAACTGCTGAACGTAAGTGCCTTACCCAGTTTCGAAGAACGCAAGCATTTGTCGTTCAGTACAAGCACGGCGTTCACAGGCAACTGCCGTCATTTCTGCACGCAGTTTCCTCCGAAGGTCGCACTCAACAAATCTTCGAGCATTTTTTCTATTAGAACCTGCAAATCACAAGCATTATTCCTCCATCGATCGGCAACCATAGAAATTCACTTTAAAAGTAACTTTGCTGAACAATGCAACGTAATCTAATTGGTTGATCACTAATCTTATAGGTAGGAATATGAAGCCGAATTGTGAGGGTTTCATCGAAAAATTTCCAAATTTGATTTGTCCTGTGGAGGACAATAAATTCAAATGTGCAGGTTGCAGAAATAACGAGATGCGGATTCGCACACATTAACAAGAGTAGGTGCAACAGTATTTTAATCTTTTTCAAAATCGTCTATTGACGGGGTCCCGAAAGGCCATATCAACTATGAGAAGCGCCGCCATTGAGAATCGATTTGTACAACAGCGAAATTCTCGGCCGATGTGTTCAGCAGTCGATGCTGAGGTGCTGAGGCGAAGAGCAGCTTACCATTGTACCACTCCTGCAATTTTTCAAGGTTCGATCACATTTGCATAATTTTTGCTGATTTTCCCTTCCACGTTGTCTGTTGCGCGGCACATCTTCACCTCGGATCATTTACATGTCTCATGGCACCTGTATAAAAAGTTGACACTTTTATGTCACCTATGATGAAAAGTTTTCAAGGAGAAATTCTCGCTTTAGAGAGCAGCCAGCATGTAAACATGTTCCTCCAGCTCTGCATTGAGGAAAAAAAGTTGATGTCTTGGAAGATTTCTCTGCCTCAAGGAACTTACTTTTTGAGTAGAAGGGCTACAGCTCTTGACTGGCAACAGCTCAAGCCACCAATGGTTTTTTTCATGACACCGGCAATGATAATATGGAAGCCACTTTTCAGTTTTTTCTTTCCTTCAGTGCTTGTCAGAACAATTAATTCCGGACCATGTTAACGTAGTTTTTAAGAACTTACGCCCTTGCAGTACGCCCAGGTGTTATGTGATACTGATATACATTGAACTTTTCATAGTAGAACACTTGCAACAAGTGAAAGAGCGCCGAAAATGGCGCATACGGTTACTGCTGCTCCAATCTGAGACCGTTTCTTTGATTCCATGGCCCTGAAAAAAATTTTTTTAGCGAGAACATTGCGTCGATACAGCAGTGTTTGGAGTTCGCCGCAATCCCTCCCTCTCTGCGCGCTGGCCTTCGCGATCGGAAGATCTTTCGCCCCCGCTGGGGATTTGTCGCAACCGATTTCCCAACTGCGAATGCCTCAGTGGTTTTCGTCATCTCCGTAGGGACTGCTAGAAGACCAAATTCTGCGAGCCAGCTTGTGTAGCACACAAAGTTCAGATTTTAAAGTTCAGTACCACAGAAGGCATGTAAAACTTCTCTCGTGCTCTGGATTCCAAGCATTAGCCGCAGAACTCAATTCTTTCTCGACTAAGTAAGCCAACTTCCTTCATTACCGAGGAAGTTGCTAATTGCCTCCGACTCAAGAAAACGGGAAAAGGACAATTCTTAATCAAGGGAGTCGGAAGTTCTGCAGGACTCGCTCACCAAAGCTGCAAAGTTCAGTTCGGCATTGTCTTCGCAGATGCAAGGCGACGAGTATTCACAGCCAACACGTTGCCCGAAGTTAGAGATGGGTTTCTTCACACCGAAATCTCTTTGAACGACCATTCCGACGTCTGTCATTAAACTCAAGACACGTGCCGGTAGCTCTTTTTCAAGCGTTTTGGACGTTTTGATCGGCTCGGACTTCAACACTCAATTCAACCCCAGAATCGTCAAGACGCTCCCGTCGATATGTATTTAGCTATTACTCATACAAATGCTTACCGTCACTTTATTATGTGTACTTCCGGCTGAGATCACAAATGAGTATTATCTGCTGTGGATTCCTTCAGCGGTTCTTTGTTTATAAGGCATTCACCTGTAAATAATCCGTCCGCCTTTCTTTCTTCATTTGGGTTGAGAATTATGAGCATGAAATTATTGATAAGAAATTTTCATATGCGACTTTTTTCCGATAATATTTTTGGAAATCTTTTTTCGGAATGTGACTTATCGGGAATATATATATNTATATATATATATATATATATATCACTTGATCACTTGATAGGCCGGATTATCGAACGTTGTGCACGCTGTCCGCCACAATGCATTTCCATTTTGGTCTCATCCTCGCCATTCTCGGCCAGGTTTTACCCCAATCGTTGTAGGGTACTGAGGCCCATTTCCGTGCATTGTTTTAGCCATTAGATGACGCCACCTCGCTGGCTAGGCGAGCAGGCCATTACCTCTCTTCGAATTTAGCCGGTCCTCAACCTCTAGCAGGCATGGTCTGGTGATTCGGGGTATGAATCGACCACGCTGTAGGATTGACAGTTCAATACCTTTGTAGCATGGTTAGACCTGCTGGGGCTTACGCTCCGCTACCATTCGAACGACCGTTGCCACCACTGCGCCACGATGAGGCACCGAAGGAGGATTTTGCAGCGGTTAACGAGATATACAGACCCAAATTAGCGATGTGAGGCACTGTCACAGTGAAGTGGATGTATGACAGGTATTTGGTTCTCTCAGTGCTTCCTTCATAGTCTCATAAATTTCATCTTCCGAAAAAATTTCTTAGGCCTTCTGCAATCGGTTTGCTTGTGGATCAGCAACGTTCAAAAGCTATTGTGCACTTTATCACGCTAACTTATTTTCACAGTATAGACAACCGATTCGCCTGCAAATTTTCCGCTCTATCTACCATGTCATGTTTCGTTATGAAACTTCTTTCGAATATCCTCATGATCGCCCCATTAAAATTTTTCACTGTTAGTAACATTTTATAACGTTCTTGTCGACCGAGTAATGACTAAGCAGATTTTTTTCATGGGATTAATGGGTTACTGGCTAGTTTAATAAGAGGTTTCGATGGAAGGGACGTTTCATTTGAACATGTCGACATCGATAAGAAAGTTTATCTACTGCCTTGTTCTCGCTGTCTATTACATTTATTGTGGATTAGGTTTTAAATGGTAAAATTGAGACAGCGGCTTACCAAGTTGACCGACAGCTCGTATCTGCGATTATCAGTCCTTAACTCTCCTTCACGCAAGCAATTGCCGTTGTAATAATTAGAAGCGATTATTGCAAAGGTGGAAAGATGGATGTGTGAAAACCTAAAACCTTGGAGATTTATGCAATTTGTCTCATTTCTTAGGTGAAAATTAGCCAGAGTACTAGCGCTTGAACGCATCAAAATTATCAGTAGTATGTGAAGTTGTGCGGACTCCATGCAGTTGTTCAGCATATAGGTATTACATTATACAAGACAAGCGGAGAACGAGAAGGAGAAGGATGAACCAGAGCAGTGGTATGATGTTTAAACAGCCTGCACGCAAAGAGATTGAGTGACCTTCTAGACAACAAATAAAGATGTCAGTGCAATTCAATCGATGAAAACTTGAATATGATGCTGTTGAGATGTTGGGCATGTGTTCAATTCCCTCTGAAAAAGAGAGGAAAACGCATTGATATCCACTTCTGGGCAAATCGGTCTTTCCTTCCTAGCATAACCATTGATGAGTTCATTCAAAGATTTATAAGTATATTTTTGAGATACATATCAATCGTTGACAAAGTGGTGAATCTGAAGTACTTTTCACGTTTTATAGGCGATATAAAGTTGACGGCCACATTGATAATATCGAAGAACTTTCTTACGCTAAATAGTTTTCTAACATTGGCGCAGCTCTTCTAAACCGTTTTTGTTTTTGCAAAACCGCATCATAAAACAAAATTGGGCCGATGTCTGTGCACCTATTGGAACTACGGATACAAACAAGCGACGAATCATCACCTGTTTTATGGTTGTAAAGAAAAATGGTGTGTGGCGTCCACTATTTCCTTCGAACCATGCCGACCACCTTCTCCCGACCCTACATTCCCATCCTGTGGATGCCTCAATGAAATCAATAGTCATCATGCAACAACGTTCCCATTATTGCACTCCCGTATGCTGAACCCCAGCGACGAGTAAAATGGGGAGTAATGCCCACTAACTGTCATGCTTGGTGCACTGGTATCAGCAGGCATATATTACGAGATTATTTTCCGATTCCGGCTTATTTTTGATTGAGACGTCTAAAATGTTTCTGATTTTCACCTCCAAGGAATAAACATTTATAAATCTTAAAGATATTACCGAAATAAACGCATATATAAGTCACTGCTACTTAGTAATCAAGCAGCATATCAATAACGTGACGGTAAGCAATCTCTCTAGCCGGAGAACGTAACTGATGAAAGAAAAGGACAGAGACTTGTATCCCTCTCGTTTGAATCAAAAATGTGTTGAATTCAGTATATCAATTTGATTTCCCAATCTTTCATAACGCTTCGTCTGACTCATGTTACTGATCATCAAACAGTTTATTTGACGGTTACTCGATGGTTCATTTTGTTTCGAAGACTTCAGGTATTTCGTTTTTTTTTTCATTCACAATCAAAGTTTTGGGAGCGAAACCACCCCGATGTTGTGATAGTGCGATTTCACATA
>QEWY01001161.1:152331-185232 GCA_006503575.1 Baylisascaris schroederi
AACAACTCAGTTTTCGAATGTAAGAATGGAGAAAACTGCAAAATCTTTGTGCTTGTTAACTTTAAGAATGGAATTCTTCAGGGTAAATCGCTCCATTATTTGGAGGGGTCGAGAAAATATAAGTTGCAACGAGGAAGGAAATGAATAATACACCGAATCAGCGGAACCATCTTTAGACGTAATAATGGAAATTACGATTTTAAGTCGATCCTAATAATGGAAATTACGATTTTAAGTCGATCCTCGGCATCTCGATGCACTACTCGTAGTATAAAATCGCAGATCTGAATATTGCAAAATTAACAATTCAAGTGTCTGATCGGATTTACATTCCAAGATCCCATAGATACCTACCAGAAAGTTGAACAAAACACCGAACCAGGAAAAAATCATTTGATTTCAAGAAATGGATAACCGTGCGCAAGTGCACACGAATAGCGTGCATCTGTCGTGCGCATTATTTCCCTTGCTTGATGCTCCCCATCCCCTTCATAGAAAGAGTTCTCTGAAGTTACGTGAATAAGGTTTTTATTGAAGGAGGCTGACGTGAGTATGAAATAGTACGCGTTGTACTTCTTTCCTCCTTGGCTTCTTCGCTCATTGGCATATCCTTACATTACAATCAAAAGAGGTGTCGGGACACAGATGATAGAGGATTCATGGTAATTAAATTTAAATAAGCAACAAGACTGAACAAATGGAATGGATTATTAACCAGGAACATAGGAGTACTTCGCGATGCTTCAAAAACGACGCCGATGAGCCAATAACTGTATCCTTTCGAAGAGGACACAGTCGAGCAGCAAAACAGGCGACAATTGACCAGATGAAACATTTGTTGTTATTGTTTGGACATGCAGTGTTTCTGCTCGGTTCAGGAATGGGCAGTTAACCCAAGCACGATTCCGGCAGTTTTTCGATGTGGGGCGGCGAACATGCAAAAACTTATCTCATATATGTGAACTCTTTCATGCTGATCTCGTAATGAATCCCCTCTCATTACTATTAGGAATATCAGCTTCCTTATCAAGTTGCAACTGCAAAAAAATGTGAATGTGTGATAAACCAATGAAATAAGTCGTGATTCATTTCTCCTTGAAGTGTTAGATGTAGCTGCAAGTTCTCATCGTACCGTTGTTTTAAGCTCAATTCAAAATCTCGTATACACTCCGCTTAAGAAAGGAACTGGCAGGACTGCAAAGAAAATTATGTTACAGAACTGCAGATGTTCCTGACGGCACTTTGAAAGAGGCAGTATATAACAACTACAGAAAACAGCAGATGTTCATCGCGTATAGTTCACTTTGGCAGTCGGTTAGCTTAAGAGCCAGAAGCCACGACGACTGAGGCTCTGACAATTGCAGTAACTAATAAGCTACCACCAACTGAAGGCTTCAGCTTGATTCTGCAGGAAAGAGGCTCTTCATATTGCGATTATAGTTCTAACATCAGTTGAAGCCCCAATATTTTCAGATTTAAATCTGTAGAATAATCTCTTAGGGCTGCAACTGTCGCATAATCAGAAAAGTACAGTTGAACGACTGAACCAAAGATTTTAACCCGGTTGAGGAATGATGACTCCTATAGAACGTATTTGAGCATAACTGGAGCAGGCAATTCCTTTTGTATTGGCTTCTAATTCCAAAATGACGAACATTGGATAGCCATCTTTATCGCCGAGTTTGACATCGAACACGCACCTCTTGCTTCGAAACAGTGAAATCCTTCGTAATCTTGAAATCTGGACCCTGCCGCCACTTGAGACCGACTCCAGTGCAATGTGAGCGTGTCGGTGCGTTTTGCTATTGCGTGTGTTTGCAGTATTGTTTCTGGTTTTGTTCTATTTACGTTAATTTGTTTTCATTCGTTGACCTGATAGAATTCTTTACGATTTTTACGTCTCGAAAACAACTGACACATCCAAGCTGCATGATGGCAGAATATTGCTTCATGAGTGATGATAAAGAAAAAGAATAATATTCAACTATATCGGTTGTCAAAAGGAGGAGAATAATAATATTTAAAATGTTATGTGACTGCGCTTTCTCTAGTTAGCTGTTTGTTTCATACCACCAATAAATAATTCATGAATGTACTGCAAATAATACTAACGTACACCAAAATCTGTTCGCCCGATGCTTGAGTTGATTATATTCTTCGCCGGTCACCTAATGCTTGAGCCGATTTAATGGTCAGTCGTGAAAAGTAGCGAGCGAAAGACTAAGAGTTGAATTTAGGTGAATCCCACGAACACACCCATGTATACACCACTGTTTTTATGGCTACCCTATGAAATTGAAGAAATCACACTTATTTTATCTAAATATGGGTTCCAAATGCATAAACAACGTGCCCTGCAATTGTGAGAGGGTATACAATAAATTTTTTGTATTTGATGAAAGAAACTATTCACAGCATGTGAACAGCGTGTATGACATAAGTGGCTTCCACAGGTTTGAATTTCTGTTCTGTTTTGTATACATTTGCAGATTATGGAATTTAGAGTGAATTCAAGTGACAAATGGTTGAAAAAAGAAATGCAAAAAAACTCCGCAAAATTTCGCTTTTCCGTAATTCGATCCATACAAAACTTGTGTAATTTTCTCCAGCAGTAAATGATAGCTCATCAAAAGTTAACTAATCAATAAGAAGTATGACATTAAAGGTTTATGCTACACCTACAAAATTTCGTAGCTCCAACTTCAATGCCTTCCGGGCTAGAATTACCGAACACGTACATGCAGACAAAAACAAGTGCAGAAATGTATCAAATGAGCTTGCATATGTGGACTTTTGCATCCCGATGACCTGACCAACCTATTTCTAGTCAAAACGTGTAATGATACCCTCTCACCCCAACTAGCCTGACGTTCGCTATCCTCAAAAAGATTCGACATTTGGAAAACGACGAAACCTTCCCCTTCCCCCTCCCCTCCTCCCCCCCCCTCCTGTTCTCGTTTCCACATGTTCCCACATAACTTGCTGCCTCTGCATACATACAGTGTGTTGAGCGTTAAATATTATGACTTACTGCTCACTTTACTTTTGTTCGTTGATTTGTTTCCCTCTTTCGTATTCTCCCTTCATAGTTTATCCGTTGTTCGGTATACTCAACATTCCGCCCTACGACGCGTATATTACACGTCTTAGCGCGTCTGCGAGTAAATTCAATTCAATTAAAAAAACCTCTACTAGCCTAAAACCGACGAGTGCAATATGCATGTACATCGCTCCCACCTGTATGTGCGACGTTGAATGTCGTATAGCGCGGCATTTTGTGGCATACTTTCACCAATCAAATCCCGTTTTCATGGCTTCAACAGTCTGCAAATGGAATCAGTCTGGCCGGCAAACGGACACACACCTACTGACCTCACATCGTCATGACTCAACTTTACCGCTAGCAGAAATATCGCCATGTGATGTTTTATACGTACAACACTTTAACGTCACAACTGTTTCGCAAACTCACCTCACAAGCTCTTTTAGGACTTTAAGCCGTTTGGTTTCTGTGCTGTGTCCATATGCATTTCTGCATGCAACGCAATTATAGCCCCTAACCTTTTGCAGCCAAAGCAGCTTTCTGCAGTAACGACTTCTGCAAGACCCACACCACCTTGCTGAAGATATCGTTGCACCGGTATAACGGACAGCTCCCATACACTCCATCGCGATGATATTGTATTACTCCAAGTAAACAAAGTATCTTTGAACGCAAAGGAAAGACAACGTGAATGATCTCAACCATTGTTTAATACTTCGACCACTGAAGGAACAAGAACAATAAGATATCTTAACACGACCGAATATTACAAATTATCAACGGCTCAACATTCCCACAGCCTGTCGGTCCCGATAACCTTCGATTTTGCCCTTTCCTCTCCTTACCCTCTCCGACGGTCGCCTCCGCAGTCCTTACAGACTTTCGCGATTTGTTAGCACCACCCTATCGAGACCAGCTCGTTCGCAGCACTCATTACAATCGCGTATAATTGCAATCTTTTGAAAAGAAAGAAACCCCTTTCATCTGTTCTTAAATCTTGTTAACGACCAAAAAATTCCTTGCAAAGAATAGAAAAAATCGGACATAACATGGGTAGTAATGGCGCTGGTCGGATGCGTCACGAAACGAAAATGGAGGAAGTGAGCAGGAAAAAAAAGAAGAGACCGAAATTTCGCGATGTGCTATCGAAGAGACATCTCTTAGTGGCCTATGCAAATACCACAACCGATGCTAATACGACTGAAACCAAACGAAATTACAGTACAACAGAAATCGAGCATAAAAAAGTGACAACGCGTCATCAAAATATGTTCAATATTCGTGGAAGAAACACCGTGAATGCTTTTCACACATGCAACAGTGCAAATGATAAGTGTACATTAAAACTAAGGCACAACGCGAGTGCCGGAACGGAAGCAAGCTTGGGCTTCAGCTAGACCGAAAGAACAAGCGTTTGTACTAGCTGATGACACTGGATTGTAGTAGGTCAGCAAACAAACGACTCCACATACTAGAAACGCGGAAGAGAGTGAAAAAATGTCTTGTTGTACGAAATACATGCAGCGAACGATGCCGGACCAATTAAAAGGGATCAAATCACACTGGACGCTTTTCTTTGCTGCCACACTTCCTTTAATCGGAATCCCCAGGCCTTTTTCCTCCTCGATATGATCTACATCCTGTGATATCTACACGCATGCAGCCCCCTTTTGCACCGGCTGCAGCTCAAAACAACATCTTAGAAGAACAGCGAATAGTGAGGAAAAATATATAATGATCGCCTCACCTTGCAGCCAGTAAGCGAGGATCAGCCTTCTAGCTAATAAACTTGCTTCACAGAAATAACGTCGAGCTTTATTCGACGTTAAGCGGTACGCTTGAGAACAACTGCCCAAAATGACGACAACATGGATGTATCGGGCAAATAACAAGGAAATAACAATACGAAGTAAGCAATCGTTCCATGCAATGCTGAACAAAGCCGAAAACAGTGGCGGCTGGGTAATTGAAAAATACCTTAAAACGGCACCGTTCAAACAGCAGCCATTTTCGTTTCCAAACTTAATCCTTCCATAAATTCTCACAAAATGCCCAAATGCAAAACTGATACAAATAATTCTACTTCAACCAGACCAAAAGCTTTTCAAATAGCAACGTGGCTTTCTTCCATATTCCTCTCATTGTAGCCGAGCTATTTAATAGGTCACCAATCTCGCATTCTGCGTGTATGAGAAGCCTACTCCCACACAAAATTGCAAAAACGATGCAAAAGCGCAATTACAACTACCTTCAAAATCCTCCTTAGCACGATCAGCTACAACCAACCGACTTCATTCCGCTTCATGAGCATGATCAGAAGGTGGAGGAAGGAACAACGGAGCGGATCTGCAGTGCTACCAAACCTCACCTCAAACCGAATCAAGTCCACTCACGACATGTTCACTTATTAATTTCCGATGTTCCCTTTTCTGAATGTGACAAAGGATTTCAAAACTGTAAATGTTTTAACATTCATTGTATAAAGGTGCCAGTTTACCGAATCAAACCTCGCAAGAAATGTGAAAAATTCTTTTCCCTGATACCGTTGATATATTTGTGACAGAAAAGAATAATTCGGAACGAAATATGGGCATCACATCAACTCAGCCAAAATGCCGAAAGTGGACTTATGCTCCATATCGGTTGGCGATAGTCTACTGACTCTTCATGCAAAGTTCCATCCCCACTGCATGGCTGCCACAATCAACTCCTTCAGAATGCTAACTAATTCGACTTATGCCAAAAGCGTCGACAGACACACATACGGACGTTTTCAAAAGTAAATCACATGACAAAACTGTGATCAGATAGATACTGTTACGTCAGGAAAAACACCGCTATAAGTGAAAGGAATTCATAACCCATCCCTCGAACAGCACGCAGAAATTTAAAACGGTTGTGATTAGCTAGATCGCTGAAAACGTTTTGTTTGAAAGAAGGGACCATATTGCATACGAAATGCACTCTCCGGCATATACAAAAAGTCAGCTTCATTGGACCCTTTACAGTTCTCTCAGCCGTTGATCTTGTTTCGGGAAATACTTCCTAGTTATTCTATAATCCACTAACTGCTGAGAGAATAGTTTATTAGAGTGACTCCCCACTCTTGAAATTTCTCGCTGCTGACTGCTTGAAATTTTTACCGCATCAATCATATCCACTTCCCGAATAGATCCTTTCATCCCAAACACTTCAAAATCTCCAAAATTGATGCCTCGGCTATCTCCTCTCTCCCAAAAAAAGAAAAGTCGAAGTCGATCACAAGAACTTAAAGGAAAGTGCGTTTTCTTGTAAATTATGGTCCGCGCAATATATCGGTGGTTGAAACTTTACTCCACTTCTCCATGCACCTTCCGCTCCCAATTCCTTCCTCGTACCTAAAAACTTCATCTTTGTTTCTCCAGCCAATTAATCTTTTACTGCAAAACGGAGTGGGCCGGAGATTTACGTTAATGTGAGCGTACGCTCCATAAGATATGCCCTCGTCCAAAGATCCAAAGAACAGTAACACGGAAGATGATGCACAGCTGCCATCTCTGTCTTATGAGCACTTAATCGAAAAGACTTATTGCTTCTGTAGTACTTCGACAACGTTTACACCATCTGACCGCTGTTTCAGGAATCTTAACACGAACTGCTCGAGATCGCACGAGACTTTCTTTTGCATTGCGGCGATAACATCAGCTCGAACCTCCACATGTCCACTTTGCGTCAGCGTGTTGTCCATGTCGGAAAGAATGCATGGAATCCCCATCGCCGCACACGTTCGAGTTACCTCAGGCTTGAAACACGCATATCGATTAACAAAACAGAAAATCGAAAAGAAAAGAGCATGCAATAATAGTAAATTTGCGTTTACAGACAAAAATTTGCATCGAAAAGCTATGTGCGGATAGATGCTTCCGCCTTCGACTCAATATTTTACCGAAATGACGCAACTCCAACAGCGATTATTACGGGATTTCGGAAATGAAGGAATTAATGGAATGTTCGATAGCGCTCAACCCAGTGCCTTCTTTAAAAAGTCACTGTAATGCTTTGTTAATCAAAAGGCAAGTGTCAGCACCATCCCCTTTAAAAGACAATACGCCTGTTGTAAAATCAGGTGAGGCGAGGATGTGAATATTGAACACAACTGACTGGATCTGTTCATCAAGGCTAACGCAGACTGTACCGACGCTTTATAATAGCATCCCGCATAAATATCACCAATCATCAGATCGTTTCTTCGGGAGAACAAAAAAGCCAATTACAAATATGACTGGCATCACGGCGTTGACGCAACATAGATATCAAAGGGAACTGAGTTTATACTGTACGCAGCGATATCAGTACTAACGTTTACAATAGCCTCGCGCTTGATTATTCACCTATAGTCGAGGAAGTGATGCAGACAGTGAAGAGTGTTCAATAAAGTTCTCCAGAGTGATCCAAAGTCATTATGCAGCTTTGGTTTCGGATATAGAAGCCGTACTGTTGTTCGATTTGAGTATATGCTACCGGCGTGCTCCTGTACCCTTCAACCGTATTTATCACAGGATATGTCTAACGCCAATTTGCACTTTCTTGAGAGGACCCAAATCGGTGCTGGCCTGGCTCCACACCTTCTCACCTTCTCCTAATGGTGCTTCTTACTGAATCGTGCAACCTTTAACTTCTACGCTCCTACGTAATGAATTAGACGAACTCGCTCTGTTTTTACCGTCCTCCGTTCCCCGTTTTCTTCTTATTCACATGGCGCCGTTTAAATGAAAGCATATTCACGATTTTCCGGTGTTTTCGCCTCACTTACAAAAATGTGAGATGACTTTTCCTTGAACTTATTTGAAAGCTGCTTCAAAGCGAGAACTCCGTTCGGTCCTTAAATTAGACGACAAGACTGCAAGGTTTTCCAGGAACCGAATAGTTCTCTACTTTCGTGGCTTCAGCTATGTGTTCACCCGAAGCATCTCATTGGCGGAGGTCCTTGTTTCACCTTGTCTATTTCAAGGGACCGATATAACAGCAGTTTTCTCCTCCACGCCGTTTTTGCTCCAGAACATCTTTTGCAATCTTTGTAGTCAATACTGTGACAGCAATACTCTGATAGCATATTTTTGCAACATATGCTGCTGGAGTAGTAAGATCTCCTGCTGGATTGAGGTGATCAGTGATGATCTCCCAACTTGGAAAATGCTGCACACCCCTAGAAAAGCTTTTGAGAGGGCGCCTGATATTTGGAAACGATTTGCGCTAACATTGATGCTTGATTTACTGAAGTATACTGACAGCTGGAAATATGAACGAATGTAGCGTACCTGGTCGTCAATCGATTTCAGCTGTTTGCGATCGACCACCTCGTAATTCCCATAGTCAACGTAGAGTACCTCGACTCGCTCCTCAGCGATGCCCGTTATGACCGCACGGAACATCGCGCCGAATGCATTGCAATAGGATGCGCAGAGCGTACCGAGCACCTGAGCATACAAGCACAATTATTAGGTCCCCTCTATCTTCAGCAGAAAAGCTGGCTATATTTCAGAACTCCATGTTCCCTTTACACACGAAACTTCCGCACCCGATCGAGACAGAGTCAAAATCGAACAGGATACAGATGAAACAGGATTCCCCCTACAGCTGTGCTATCCCACAGCAATTACTGAAACTACTTAAGATTAGCCGCATCGATAAGGAAAGGGCATTCGCAGTATGACTGGCAGTTTACTAATGCAGTGAGATTCGCTCCAGATACTGTCAGTTCATCACTACTTCTTCTTGTAACACGTTTTTGCTTGCTGAAGCCGCATTCTCTATGCACCTTTCAACCAGCTTCAACTGGAGACCACTATTCAGTTCCAGTGCGAATTGATAAGTGTCCGAACGTGTTAGAACATAAGGCCGACTGGGTCAAGAAGCAAATTCACTAGCACAGGATGCCAAGGACAAATACGCGCTGTGCATTTTGCAGCATATACAGCTAATCAGAATCTCCTGTTACCGCACCTTAAACACAAACATCCTCTCGCTAATCACTTCCAGCATGGGATCATAATTTCGCTGCAACAGTACGGGACTTCACTATATGTTGCACTAACGAGGGAAATCGCAAAGATTACCTGTTCAGGAGAAAAAAAACTGACTAAAGATCAGAGCTCCATCCAAAATAAGCTTCTTATCAGTATGCTCTTGCAAGATAAACGCGAGCAAGAGAGTATTTATGCAACAAACATGACCTCCCACGAATCATGAAAACTTTTTTGTGCAGAACAGTCGAAATTTATGGAAAAGACCGACTCAGTGCAAGGGACTTATCGCACCGCTGTATTTCTCTGTGTTTTCCTTCGCACCGCTGTATTTCTCTGTGTTTTCCAATACAAGAAAGTATAAACAACGAAAATTCGTGTCAATTATAGCTTAGTCATATCAGAGCACGATGGATTAATAAGAACATCAACCCTTACCACACGCATCTACTAAATTTTAAAGTGCCCCGTACATACTGCACTCCCCGTCTCCCCCCAGTGTTCTCGAAATAACTCATTGTGATTTGAAGAAAGTGAATTGCAACGGACCACCCGCTCATCCGGTAGATCATTCCGTAGCTGAAGAGAGTCCAGATACTGCTCCATAACACACAGCTGCTCCTCCTCTCGAATGTGAACGAAGAACAGCGGCCAATTGGAGTTGCCACGATCCTCATCACTCCTTTTCACAATGTAAGTTCGCCCATGCTCAACTTCGACGTGCTTCACATATTGCTGCAAAATAACAGAATCACTATTATGATAAAGAGGAAGGAAAGGAGTCTACGAAACCTCAACCTCGCCCTTCATCTCCTTATGTCCAAACTGAGATTTTTTAGCTAAGCCTTCGCAGATATTCCTCAAAACATGCAGAAGACTCATCTCGCCTTTTATTAACTCTTTCTTTTTCTTTTCAAATTCGCAAGATTTTTGTTGGTTGCGCCAAAACCGTGGCTTCCTGCATACAAGAATCTCGAGGACACCAACTGGCTCCAATACACGCTACTCCTTCACTTGCCATCTGAGAGTGCCCTAACAGATCGCGTTCGCGCCCGCGACCGCTTTAAGCAGACGACTGTTCAACCTACCACGTATTTCAGCTCTTTGACATGGTCCCTGACATTGGAAACGATAACTGGCGCAGAATCGCTGTTAGCAGGGGTCGAGACCTGAGTGTCCGGGATTGAAAAGTCAGTAGAGCGTGCCTGCAACGACCCAAAAACTTGTATTCATTCTCAGAACTCAATGGCAAAAAATTTTCGCGAATCACGATTCGAAAACTTCCGGCAAATCTCTGACAGCAACGGCTCGCGGTTTCGAAATATTCGTGAACCTTTCGTAGCACCATTTAAACACTTCCAGAACAAAAACGAGCCGAGCGAACAAGTATGCACTTAGGAGATTTTTTGCATGAAAGTCAACACGCAACTCGGAGTCTCGACTTGATTCATCCACATTAGGAACATCGAATTTGTGGAATTGATCCTAATTTACGGAACGGGGATTTTGAAGGAAAACATTCTGAAGAGACGGTAGGATTCGCAGCGTCCTCCTGTCGCAATATTTTCTGAGTAGTTTAGCAGGCACTTCCACTAGATGAGGCGATAAGGTTTTGCTTTTGAAATTCGGTAGTAAGTCCAAGTGTGACTATCACTACAATTTAAATTAAACCATTTTAAAGCACTCGAAACGTCAGGTGCACCGTTTAACGTGACCAATCATTTATCTCTAGTGGAATAAGAGAGCTTTATTTTATAAGCAAGGTAATAAGGGGCATTATAACACAGCACTAAGTGAAGTATTTGAAAGAATTTGAAATATTATGTTACCGTATTCGTTAAGCTGATCCTCACCTCCATGGGAAAGCAACATATAAACCTCACTTTTTCAAGAACGGCAGTAGATGAGAAGTGAACTTACCTAAGCATGTTGGCAGCACCCGAGGCGCTTAGCGAACCGGTTCAACTGTTCTACTGAACTACTGTGCAATCAGAACACGCCATCAAATACAGAAATTTATCTATTTTAACATATGACAATGACGACTGAAAGTGCCAGCAAAAGCAAACACACGTTCATGCCCAGACACGCATACACATATGTGGACACACACCATGGCTATTCGCGTACGTATAAACAATGCAAAAACTACTTGTTTCTATGAAGTTTTTAGATAAACCATATATACAAACTCAAGAACACTTCCTTATGTGGAGGAAATAAACCAAACTATTGCACGACCACGCGGAAAACAACTTCATCCCCTTGAGCATTTGCGAAGAAACTTAGCCACCCGCAACCATTTTGGCAGAAACACCCCTCAACCCACAGAGCTCCTCTGAAGACGTCACTGAAAAGGGCAAACCTTTCGATGGAAGTATTATTCACAAAACAGAAATAACGCATGCTCAAAAAAAACTAGATATTCGCGAAATCCCCGACCGTTTTATTTGATCTGATTGTCGTTGCTGACTGTACACTTAGACCACAGGGAATGTGGTCGCCTGCTGCCTGCGTCGCGTGCTCCGTTGCCGGCTTCGCATCCGAGGGACAGTTATTTGCAAAATGCCCCTCTCCTTGACAAGTTGTACACGACGCTCGGCCCAACGAGCCTGCGACAAAACATTTCAAGAGGACATCCCTTTCACTAATTAGATTTCAAGATGAAAACGTTTAGCTATCTTCCTCCCCCTTCACTGAGTTAATCTCTCAGAGTACTCAGTCTTATTCAAAATACTTTTACCTAATATCCCATCGACACAATTCACAGCATGATTTTTTCTTTCTTACATAACGAACAAAAGAACAAAAAACAGGATCGAGAACTAACCTAGATGCGCGTGCGACCCGAAATCGTGATGTCGGTTGTGACGTTCCTTTGACGAACGCTGGAAAGCCGAACCTGAAATGAAACAACTCAGAGAACCATAAACTCCTTACCTACAAGCATCCTCCATCCGCTCTAGTTTGCGGTAATCGACAACTTTAAAGACTAATCCATTTGCTGTTACTTCTACAGCCCTGACAACTTCGATATGCCTCAAATCTGACGCAACAGTAGCAACGTTGAACTACAAAAAAAAAAACTGCAACTAAAGCTACCGTGCGTTAATTTGGAAATCGCCCCAAATAGCCATTTTTCAATTCAGATGCTGTGTCTTGACCTCAACCAAGACAGTTGCACGCGTGAAAGTACGACTAACTTTTGGGGGAATGTTGGAGTCTAGTGACACCACTGGTTCTGCCTTTAGCAGATAGATTGGCACATTCGTATTCAATTAGAGGATGTAAGGGCTGTGTATAAATATGTACACACATATATACACACATATGTGCAACCCGTGCATTCTCATAGTCGACGTGCATTTCGAGCTGATGAGTGATGGCCGCGGAAATTGAATAATCAGGAGACACATGAACTTCCGACTGAGCAGTACAACATATCGCATTTCCATGAGCAGAAGGAACATTGGCCAAACGTTTCACTGACTGAAACCTACAACCCACAGGTGCACGATGCACACCTACCAATACAAGCAGCGTGAACCACAGCTGCAAATAGAACTAATCACGTTTTTTCATTCGTAAATGGTTGTCCGAAATGTCAGTTATTCATGAACAATTTTGTCATTCAAAAACGCCAGTTAAATGTCATAAAACATCGAAGGTGAATTTGAAAGGTTCGAAGGTTGAAAAATATTTGAACTGGGAGAGGAGGCTGAAAATGTTTACTACACCCCCGAAAACTATATCATATAAACTTTCTTAGCCGACCATCACCTAATCCTAATCGAAGCACTGGAAGATGGGAGCGTTTGTTAGTAACGCATGGATACTTAAGAGGAAGGACATAAGCCGCAGTACATCAAAGAAAGGACTTATTATGGAAGGGAGAGATACCTACGAGACGTCAAATGTTCATGCCACGCTCCCCTTTCCATATGCACAGTCAACAACACTGACTAAAGCAGAAAAACGAAAATAAACGCAGAGTGCCAAGCCTCATGACCTCGCCATCCAGCCCAACATAGGAGGAAAAATGAAAAGAACTAACGATGCCTGCGTGCGATAGAACTTAGCTGCCCATATTCAAATGATAAATCTGTCGGCATGAGCCGCGATTTCAATGACATCCGACCAAATGGTGCGTTCACCGCCGGCACGGCCTCTGCAGGCGACTGGGCAGTCTGCTCTCGTCGCACAGCCCCTCTTGCGCACGCTACTGATGCAGCTGACGACTCCAGAGGCTGCGGCTTACTTCGGACTTGCTTCAAAAAAGCTTATTCATAATAAACATCACGAGACTTCCTACCCTCCACCCCCTCCCAACCCTTCAACTCATACTTTGCTCTTTCTTCGAAACACCTACATAATAAACGAGGATAAATGCAAAAGCTGTGATCGAGAAGCTGTGATACTCAAAGACATATAAAGGATATCAAGGAACAAGTGCAATGCCACAATAAGAAGCACCTGCTGCTGTGTCTGTGACCATGGGCCAACCTCACTTCAGTCGCCTAAGCCAATTCAGAACGAGCAACTCTTCCACCGAATTGCTAGTAAGACGAGTAAGAAATCAGAGAACAACGAATATGACAAGTCTGTTCCATAAAACGTCGAATTCATGGGCCCCTGCAGACAATTCTTATTTTCTGCCGCCAAAATGCTCTCAAGCATACGCAAATGAGGAAAAGAAAACCAAGACATACCGCTTGTTGACTAACCAGATCTTGCGCCAAGTCACTGTCAATGGTGGATGTGGAAGAGGCAGAACAAGGGCCAACACTCCTTGGATGCTGCATCGTTGAACTGATCACTACATTCGTCTGGGTGCTTGGTGCATTGACGAACGCAGGTAATGATGCGTCTAAGGCTGGAGCAGTCCCACTTTGCTCAGCGTACAGCCTGTGAGCACATCCATCAATAATATAGGAAAGAGCACTATTTTTCTTCAGTCGCCTAAGCCAATTCAGAACGAGCAACTCTTCCACCGAATTGCTAGTAAGACGAGTAAGAAATCAGAGAACAACGAATATGACAAGTCTGTTCCATAAAACGTCGAATTCATGGGCCCCTGCAGACAATTCTTATTTTCTGCCGCCAAAATGCTCTCAAGCATACGCAAATGAGGAAAAGAAAACCAAGACATACCGCTTGTTGACTAACCAGATCTTGCGCCAAGTCACTGTCAATGGTGGATGTGGAAGAGGCAGAACAAGGGCCAACACTCCTTGGATGCTGCATCGTTGAACTGATCACTACATTCGTCTGGGTGCTTGGTGCATTGACGAACGCAGGTAATGATGCGTCTAAGGCTGGAGCAGTCCCACTTTGCTCAGCGTACAGCCTGTGAGCACATCCATCAATAATATAGGAAAGAGCACTATTTTTCAATAACACTAAAACGTCCGCTCACTCTCCGATAATACCAAAAACATCCTGTGTGTTCTAGCTTCACCTTATAGAGCTTTATCCTCTTACAGCTAAAAAGGGTCAAAATATTACTCTGAAGGAAAATACTGCATTTAATTGTCGGTACTGCTACTCTTAAAACCAAACCACGTACACTGCATCGCCGATCACCACTGGTCCTCTTCAACTCAGCCATCGTTCACTAATTCTTCAACCTCAACGAATCACTAGTGAATCAATTCGAAAATCGATTTATGGGCACTTGAAAATTTTATGCTTAAAGTGGATGCCCCTCCCACGAAAGCATTACATCACTTTTATATAGAAATCAAAACGTCTTTTGATCTTCTCGATTAGAATGACGTAACGTTAGCAGATGCTAAAAATTATGGAGAGAGGGAAAGCGATGACGTGGGGATTGAGAACCATGTGGAGACAAAATGAAGAAAATGTGCTACAGCGATAAGCATCGAAGACTATGTGGACAGAAAAGGAAGCATATGAAGTGCTTATTTGACGTACCTATATATGCAAAATCCACTGGCAGATGCGCCGGAACCATGGTATGCGCAGCCCGATTCCCAAAAGAAGGAGCAAACAACAAAAAAATCGGCGCAAGGAAAAAAGACACCGAGAATAAAGAAAACCGGAAATGTATGGGAGGCAATAAAAAGCTGCAATAAAAAATTTATAAAGAAAATATGATCCATATATCAAAAACGTCAAAAGTGGCTTACTGTGATAATAGTGAAGTAAAGTCCTTTATATGTACAACGTCAGTATCGACCCAGATGATTATGTTTCAACGAGAAAACGAATTTAAGAAAAGAAAAGAAAGAACTATTTTTAAGGCAAAAGCAGAAATCATGTGATTATGTGCAGAGATGCAATAGACAACTGTTAGGAGATCAGACATTTGCTAAGAATGCACAAAGTAAGACGCGGATAGATTACCTATGAGAAGCAAAAGGTGACCACGTTTCGGCCCTTATCTTTTGACGTGTGCACCTAAGTTATGCGCGGGCCATCCTCAGAACGAAACGCATAACCGTGTTAGTATAAGAATCTATATACACAACTGAATCAATAGTATAAAATTAGAAAGGAATAGAGAAGTAACCTTTATGAGATTAAGTGAAAATGCAAAATAAGAAAATTGCAGTAAATATAAAAGCTCTAAATGCTAACACTAACCGCGCCGCCGTAGTTCGAAAGGATAAAAGGAAATCAAAGACTAACGTCGGTGTAATAGAAGAACCACTATGTAAAGCAAGGTACACGTATAATTTATCTATAAATCTAGAAAAACAGTGCATAAAAGTATAAACGTTGATGTATGTTGGATCATATGGTCGACGTAAGTGCATCATAGACATATGTGATAATATGATAATCGATAAACCTAACTGTAAATGTTAACGGCCTTGACCGCACCGTTGCAATATGTATTGCAATATTTATTTGATCTGTGTTTGACACTAGATCTATCGAAAAAATATGAATGACATTTATAGATAACTAAAACATCTTCAAGACGAAATACTAATAAAAAGACTGCAACGAAATTTTAATACTAAAGCAGAAACTGGAATTGTGTTGCAAAGGAAACAAATCCATGTATGGAGCATGTAATACAGAAGCTATAGTATAATTCAACCCTATGATATGAAGTTACATATAAAATGTTGCGTTAAGGAATACAGTATGGAAGAACGATAATCAATAATTTTAGTAAATATGATCAAGGAATCGTACTATGGAATAGGTTCAACAACGTTTATTTAATACTAAATCTACAAAAATAGTTCGTTTATGTAACTGACCTGTATGTTTATACATACAGAAAAGATTCGAGCAAAACGAATATTAATAACTGTAAAAACTAAAGTCCGTGAAGGATTTTGTTAATGAAGCTTTTAATACCCTGTTAATTAGGATAGACCAAATTATACACTAACTAGAGTTTGCTAATTAAAGCACTATATAAATATTGATCTAATAGAAAAGTACTAAGTCCTCTGTCCTTACAGTTCTTAAACAGTCCTTTACATTTGTTAATGAAATCAGTCTTAAGCGAACAAAGTTTAATAAACCTAAGAACTTGAGAGATTTTTAGGTTTTTGTATATGAAAAGTGGGATGTTACTGTCCAACTGATTGTATTCGTTAACCCAGAAACCAAATTGCTCCGTTTCGTCATACATACTTGAAATTACACAATTAGAGGTAATACGTAGGTTCAAGTGCATAAAATTATCAATATTGCCCCGATACATAATCTCAATCTGTAGTGAACCTGGATTAATTAATTTAGCTATATTGTGAAACTGTTCGATGTTGAATATAAGAAGATCATCAACGCACTTACAACAAATAGCATTAAAACGTGAAATTTTGGTATATTTACATTGCGTAATGGACAAGATCAGCTATATTGGGACTGGCATCTCCCCTATGGACAGTCGTTTAGTTTGTCTAAAGATGAACCCTGCAAAATAACACTTTCACTAACTACAAACTTAATTATTACCACGATTTGTGCATTATCCAAGGCAAGACAATGCCCGTTGACTTCATAATCGTCAGAGTAAAACAAGCTTTTGTTGGCACATATTTTGAGGCAGACTCTTCTGGAATTTTCAATGCGCACGTTTGCTAAATAGTCCATTGCTCCAATGATAACATCTTGGGGCGGTGCCGTAAGCAAAGTGGAGAAATGGGCAGCCAAAATCTTTTTAATGTTTGCTGTATATATTAATTATATCCAAAATGTCATAAGAATTCTTTACACTGCAGTAATAATTAAAATAATAATTGATTTGGCTTCTTTGACCTGCTGTATTGCAATATTTACGAAGGTGCTCTTCAAGAAATTGTAGAACGCGGTGTAGCATACAAGGTAAGGGTTTAAGCGAACTTTTTTTTAGCTCCCGCCATATACCTAAACTTGCAGGGGTTTTTATGCAGCTTAGGAATAGCAAACAATCTAGGTAATGTTCTCTTTTTCTCCTCCCCTTTAATGAAATACTTTCCGAAAAAACTACAGTGCACGTTAGTAATGTCCGCTGAGCTCTTGTTTTCAACGCATGCATAAGTGTCGTTACCAGTAATTACGCCATTTCCAATTCCAAATTCCTTACATAAACTTTGGATGTAAAAGTTCTCACACGTAAATGTATAGTTATTGGATGCCCTATCCGCTGGTGCAATGATGAACTTAGATTGTTTATTAGAAAGCAACTTATTCTCACTATTGTTTAAAATATTGTGTGTGATGATCTCCCCTTTGTGAAACTTGACAGTGAAAATTCTTTTAATGCGGCTTATAGCTGACTGTCGAAAGGTTTTGAAATTACGTACACCAATATGCTCGATTCGAGCAGTTTGCAAAATTAACTTGCTCAAAGAATTTTCTGCATCCAGCGCAATAAGCCGCGGGTATTTGTTACTAATGGGTCTAAACTTGGTTCCTTCCTCGAAGACATTTTTGAGACCGCTAAACTTAATTATATGCAAATCACCTGTAAACACATGCTGTAAAAGCTGGTAAAGGAATTGTGAATTATGATAATCGCAGGCATTTTGCATAAACCCACGTAGAGCTTCTGCATGCTGGTTTACCATATTTAACGTTTTATTGTAGTTACAGAAATACCCGCCAATTACTCTATCGTAAGAGAAAGTTATTTTAATCCTAAGCGCAACACGAGTAATTTTAACTAACTCAATTTTGATGGCGTTGTTGCTAAATATACAGTTACAATCAATATTTCAGTACCCAAGTCCACGGAACTGCAAAGGAAACTTCGAGCATTTCTTATTTGTCTGGACATTTTGAGCAGTTTTAAATGCATTTCCATGGACTACGTACATTTTACACAGGAAAGTGATTCCACGACTGATGCTCTCAGTTTTGTTAAGCATGGTGAAGCTACCTACTAGTATACA
The DNA here is from genome assembly GCA_006503575.1 of Baylisascaris schroederi. Classification (NCBI taxonomy): domain Eukaryota; kingdom Metazoa; phylum Nematoda; class Chromadorea; order Rhabditida; family Ascarididae; genus Baylisascaris; species Baylisascaris schroederi. Next base: position 170,736 of record QEWY01001161.1, read on the forward strand.
GTTTGAGCAGTTTGCAAAATTAACTGTATTCGTGCAAAAAATTAACAGTTGGCGAAATAATTTGAGCATTTGCCTTCCAATTTCCTCTATACGAACTCCAGCACTTCAAGTGTACGGTTGTTCTGCTGATACAAATCTCTTAGAAAACTACAAATGTTCTGTGCGTTGTTTAAGCAAGCAGTGCTATCAATAGCGGCATTTATAAAGTTATAATTTATAACCTTGCTGTTTCTTCTTCCCTTTCCATGACCATGTTTAGAAGTTAATCCATAATTTTCTAAATATGGAACTTTTGGGCTATTCCCTTTGAACAACAGATCTGAACTATTTCCGACACTCTTAATATTACCATTAAGTCCCAATGGATAAATTGTCGGAAGCAATTTGATCCAAATCAGTAAAACTACAAATGTTCTGTGCGTTGTTTAAGCAAGCAGTGCTATCAATAGCGGCATTTATAAAGTTATAATTTATAACCTTGCTGTTTCTTCTTCCCTTTCCATGACCATGTTTAGAAGTTAATCCATAATTTTCTAAATATGGAACTTTTGGGCTATTCCCTTTGAACAACAGATCTGAACTATTTCCGACACTCTTAATATTACCATTAAGTCCCAATGGATAAATTGTCGGAAGCAATTTGATCCAAATCAGCTCTGATTTGAGTAGTTGTTTACTATCGTTAACTTTTTCCAATATACGAATTGTAACATGTTGCACACCGTGGTCGCTTTGTTGGAAATACCTGTAAAGGTAATTAGACACGTCCCCTTTAATTATTTTATATAAATGCTCGTGAACGCGTGTTTGCAGGCTTCTACACGTTTGTCCTATATGCTGTACGCCACATACGTTACAACTTAAGCGGCAAACTATGCCTTTAGTGATACAACCTAATTGCATGCGAGTATTTTTTCAATAAGATTTTTGCCCTGCGATATGTTATTCATTTATTGCGTTCAATAATACTGCAAACTTACAGGTTTTTCCACATGCTAAACTGACTATTGTTTCACTGATGTCAATTCGCTACAGACACTTGAAAATTGATGTGTTGCATTAATGTCTTCACCAGACACCCGACAGTTATTGTATTACGTGGTGCATCCCCTGTTCGTCATAGAAGAAATTGGTGAGCACAATGTCCCTACAGCTATTGCAGAAAATATGCAGTAAGTTTTCGCACGGAAAAAAAGTGGCGCACCACCTCTTCAGCAGTTGCGTTACTAACAGGCATAGGCTTCTAATAATTGCTAACTGGAACAGGCCTCTCTGAGCAGACCTCACTCAGACGTTCTAAAACTAAACTCACTTTCGCTGTATCATCTTGTCGTTGTAAGTTACGGCCTCAGAGTGAAACAGTAATCCCCTTGCTTAACGAGGCAAGGCCCGGAAATTTGAGAAAGGGAGCTGGTTCGCCAATTGACGCACACATGCTTCCAGGAAAAACTCTTCCATAAAAGACCAAAGAGCATAACAATCTCTTCCCTCATCATTTCGCCGAAACGAAGCGCAGCTGACCCAACCGAAAGCATTAAAAAGCTCACATTTGCTCCATCGCTATGTCATTCTGTTCGGCGAAACTTTTGGCCACATACTGATTCAACTGTTGCATCTCCTGGGGCTGCAATTGCTGCTGCGCATAAGTGTTGCCCAGCTGAAGCGGTGCGCCCAGTGAAGGATAAGCCCCAACACCCTGCAAAGTCAACCGCTTATTTACTGCGCAATCGCATCCTTACTCTTTTTTATCGTCATTAAGAATTTACGCAAATGCGGTAAACGGATGCATACACTCTCCGTTTGAGCAATCAAAAGTAGCAATGTAACGAATAATCGCCGCATGGAACCGTAAGATTTATATGCTCATTGACTTTTCAATCATCACTGTAAGCATAGCAAGCAATTAATTGTCACCATCGCAACACCTATGTTTGCGTTCGAAAATCTATGAAAGGAGACTTGGGAACAATGACACGACAGAGATACGTCATCAGTCAACACATCGTACACGAATACCTTAGAGAAGGCACGCTGCAATGATTGTTTAACCTGGTAACCTCGTGCTCTTACCTCCCTTTCGTGACTGAATGGGTATCCTCAACTGGCGATCGTCCTTAGGCAGCAACCTCGACCAACTCTCTCCCCGCATCTCTACACACCCCCTCTTCCCCTCCTGCTGACCGTGGTCGCCGCATAGAGCGAGCCACCCCTTTGCCTCATTCCTGATTCGTGGGGACCACGGATAGGACATTAGCAAACAAAAGATAATATAGCAGAAGCAAAAAACAATCGGACGAGCAGAGAGCCTACAAAACCAACAGCATTCGGCATCGAATTCCTCGTGATCGCGTCCAGTTTACGCGAAATGTTCGCGATCTGCAGCTGCATTGTCATCAACGCCATATCTTGTTCCCGCTTACTTCTGCAAACACTATATCAGTTTCAGCTCTTCAATGTGTAACTTCTTTAAAAGAGATTCCTTTCGTATTCGAAACTAGCACCGTTTGTCCTTGAAAATGCTCTTATCCGTGGGATGCGGAAACATATCCATTGTATATTTATATCATGAAGATAGTAAAGGAATAGCATCTTTGTTACCAATGCGATGAAATAGATAACTTGTGCAAACAAATGTTGTTTCATTAAAATTGAGCTGATGAATGCAGAACTCGGGTTGCGCTGCATAGATGTCCATACTTTCCAAAGAAAAAATGTAATAGACATTAATGCTGTAGAGTGCCATATCTTGTTCCCGCTTACTTCTGCAAACACTATATCAGTTTCAGCTCTTCAATGTGTAACTTCTTTAAAAGAGATTCCTTTCGTATTCGAAACTAGCACCGTTTGTCCTTGAAAATGCTCTTATCCGTGGGATGCGGAAACATATCCATTGTATATTTATATCATGAAGATAGTAAAGGAATAGCATCTTTGTTACCAATGCGATGAAATAGATAACTTGTGCAAACAAATGTTGTTTCATTAAAATTGAGCTGATGAATGCAGAACTCGGGTTGCGCTGCATAGATGTCCATACTTTCCAAAGAAAAAATGTAATAGACATTAATGCTGTAGAGCGCAGTTGGAATGAGTGGTTTAAACAAAATAGTGAGTAGCTTTTAGGCAAAATTGGCCTTCTGTCAAGTTGTTTTGAGGTGACATTTCATTTCATGCAACCTTCATACAACGTTCTACTCAATCCACAACGAAAGTACAGTTCAACGTCAATCAGCAGCATCTTCGTCAGCACATCAACTACGTTCGATTCCTGTCAGCACCACACTGCACAATTTACCGCCTGCTCACCTGAACAGGAGAAAGGTGCAATAAACTGCGTGGCCGGAAATAAGCTAAACGGAGTGGAAGAGGAGGAAGGGGAGTAGAATCTGCTGGCCAGACACCAGACAGATTATTAAAGCTTTCTGTACAATACGTGAGCCACATTTATGCTTTTAAGTTCCCACCCTCAGGCAGCCAACTTTTATGAAACACTGAGAAAAACTTTATGGCCGTAAATGTTATTCCTTGGTATTTAGGCGAACTCCTTCTTTCTCCCCTCGCATCTCTCCCTGCCGCGTCCTTGCTCGCATCACCACTAAGATGCACTCAAACAAGAGCAATAAGCGCATGAGCGGACAGCTCGCTGAATGAGACATCTCATCTCTTACTGGCTAGCTGGATGCTCAAACTAGAAACCGTCACTCAGAGCTGTAACTGAACTCCTTCAAAGCGGCAATGAGAAAATGAAGATGGTCTTACTTGGTTGCCTCAAACAATTCGCGTTCTTTTCGCAACGAATCGGCCGTTTCGGCGATGGTCTTCTCCCCTCTGCGCACATTCTCCCTCCTTTGCTCCACAATTCTCTTCCTCTCCTCACTCGCCATGGTCTCCGATCTCTCCCTCTGTGCATGTGTTCTAACGCTACATCCCCTTCCATGTTCCGAATCAACTGGTCTCGAACTGGTAGTCGACACCATCCCAAAGTAGCAACCATCGATATTCTGCGCCACCAGATGCACGCTGTATTCCTCCTCCTCTTCTAGCTAAAGACATGGAAAATTAGAATCTCTATGGGAATTTGTTAGCCATGAAACATTTCGATATCGTGCATAGCAATATTGCTTGCAAAATCTTACCTTGCAATGGGTGGTCTGTCAAGTTCTACAATTGGAGAGGACGTTTTTTAAGCAGATGTTCTTGTATCGTGGCTTGCATGACACCAGAAGAGCGAGATGATGTCGCAATGTGATACGAAAGGTCTAGCATGTACTAGACTCGCAGCCACTCTTTAACGTCACACATTGTCATTTAAAAATGAAAACATAGCAAGAGAACACTCTACTGGCAAGAGTAACGAATCCCTTGATGTCAATGGACACAACCTTTGAAGGTAATGTTTAAGCTACCTTTAACATTTCCCACGCAATAACACGTAATGCTAATGAATTGTCTTGTCTCCTTTCATATCTTATGCAGTATCACGAGTATCCCATGAATACAAGCATGCATGTATATATGTGAAGTGACAAAGTGATAAGGAAAAACAACAGACCACCGGCGTTTTACTGCGCGCTCTTCTCCCACTGCCAGTCCCTCTGATGCGCACCGCGAACGACGCACTTGGCAATCGACGTACTTCGATCGGCTGAATAGAACCATGCGAACGTAACAGAAAAATACCGCGCTGCATTAAGCCATTTAGTGTTCTTAATCAGAAACAACCATCGTTCTCAATAGTTGAAAATCAAATTTTAAATTAGGATAGAAAATACAGTCAAAAAAGTCAATGCGGGATAAGTGTCAATGAAAAGTGAACGAATTTATCCCCACAACTCCCTGAATGAGTTTACCCATTCTGGAAGACGATGGGCTATTCATATTCCGGAGAAATGGCCCGAACTTTTAGCTCATGGATTACTCTCTCTAGGTTTTTCTTGCTAAAGATGGCAGTGACAACATGTCCTCTTCACTAATGGAGAGAATTCAATGTTCAAAAAATCTGCGACAACATTCTCTCCTACTCAATTTTCTATTGGATTCTTCTAGCTTCTGAAGTTTGCATAAACTCTGCAGAAGACAGTTTGCAGGACCTTCTTAGAACGTCACTGCACAATCTCTTGAGGAGGCTCCCTCTTTTCTTCATGAAAAGGATGGTAGATCAATAATGCAAATTTGACATGTTATAGTTACTTCAGTTGATGCAATCTTAATCTCATCAATGGGCAATGAGAAGAGGAAGGAGAAGAAATCATCGTGCAAAATCAAAGCGGACTTCAGAGAAAGGCTTCAATGTAGAAGGCCGATGTGTCTCATCTTGGAAAGACAATCTTCATCTGATAGGTCAGTGCAGTAAATAAACATAGCAATTATCTTTCGAATTCACTTTCTTCCGCCCTTTCACCAACAGTCTTAAATAATCCCTCACTTCAAAGGGCCGAGAACCGGTCGTAAACTATTAACCGCTCCAAAGCAGGTCTAATTCAAACCTACCCCAACTAGTTTTCTTCTCATCCCGTTCAGACCGCCTTCGCTTCTCCAACAATGTTAAAAAATGAACGAAGCGCTCACTTGGTCTGATAGGTCGAAAACCGCCTCCGGGCGGCAGTGAACGGACTGGCCGTAATCAACCAAATAAACCGAGCACATCTCACTGACAGAGTCAAATCTCATTACCATTCCCCTGAAACCGAACTGCAGTCAAAACCACTCGAAGAAAAATCCAATTTCATTTTCTTTAAAGCGAAGGTGAGAGACCACATTTCTTCCCTTATTTTCCATATGAAGCACCAATGAACTCGCTTATAAATCTAAATTTACAACATAACGATTCTCCACAGTTGCCAAATGCCACCTGGTATTGCACTTCACGCTCCAAATGCATGACGAAAACGTCACAGCACTATTATCTGCAGAACATTTCCATATTTGCTCAAGCAACATCACACTACCAAAATCGGAATTCCTCGTGATATGCGAGACATGCCACACACTTTTCAAGTAACCAAAGGCAGGCGGGCCGTTTTGTCAGCTCAAAACTCCTTCCATTATACAATGTTTCCCACGTGCACTCTTGTCCGTTTAACTGGAAAAAAGAAAGGGAGGAGGGGGTCGCGCTATCCCCAGCTCCCGTACCTGGGTATGAATGTTTCAAATAAGCACAAATATCTCACTGCACCAAACAAAGTGAAGCTGCTTATGCTGAGATATCGATAAAGAAATTTCTAGGATAAAACAGATCAATGAAGTCCGGAAATGCAGACTGCAGTGTGCATAAGATCCGTGCTCTCTTCCATAGGCATGTAGCGCACTCTACCACCTAGCAACAACACTCATGAAACCAATACACGTTCACTGAGTGCGACAAGAGAGGTTCATTTACCTGTACAGACGGCTGCGATTGGCCCTCTGGGCGTCCACGTCGGCCATTCTTGATACGCGAGCAATACATCCCTGTGCAGCTTCAGAAGCACTCAACTCGGCAACCGGTATATTGCTTACTGGGTGTTTCACGTGCTGAAATCGCGAAGCACTAACAAATGAGTAGAAAATTGGCATAATATAAGTAGTCAAAATCCCTTACAATTTCATTCTCAACAATGACACCTAAAACAAGCAATATTAAAAGAGTTGCTACGACACCAGTTTAACGGCCAAGGAGGTGAAATATTGGTTCCCTTAAATTTGCACGTGATTCGGAGATTTGCTCTCGTTCCACATAAACATAAAAGGACCAAGTCCATGCGGCTGCATATCAAAAATGGCTTTCCTTACATCAAGAGCTCAAACATGCTCTACAGCAAACACCTCTTTTACTAGGGTGAAACGCTTGGAATTCGAAGCAGTCGTTGTAATGCTAACAGCTAATAGCATTGCGCATAGATTTCCTGTTGCAGGCTCCTTAATTCCTATAATCAGAACCCGATAAATGACAGTTTCATGAGGAAGTGATTGATGGTAGAAGAAAGAATGCCTGACAAGGAAAGTGGAAAACATTGCCCCGGCAACTCTATCTTCACGAATCAGAACAGCCTCTCACCAACATCTGGCATTTCGCACGAACCGAAACACCTGAAAGTTCCATTATTGTGGCTGAGCCTCTAATACTACGCAACGTTCATTCATTCGTTGCAAGAGTAAGTGGGATGCTGCTGTTCGACTTATCTTGACTCAGTAACCGCGTGCTATGCTTCGTTCCATTTGTGGTGCTCCCACAAACAGACAATCGTATTTGCGAGTATTGGTGCCTGAAGGAGCCTTTGATAAATTTTTTACAATTGTGGCTGGTTCTGGACACTCTCTCAGTAACGCGTGCCATGAGACGATATGGCAACGCGACCCTGTAAGGTTCAAATGGACACTGCCCGACTGCCAACGGCTTAACGACACCATGCGTCAACTCTCCGTGCTTTCTAGCAGACCAGAAAATTTTTGCATCGAGTGCAGACTTTAGCGCAGACGATGCAGAACAACCGCGGAAGCCATGTTGCAATGGAAGTTGCGAACGAATCTACAATAGAATGATTCAATAATGACCGGAGGGAATCAAAACAGAGAGGCTGGGGGGAAAGATGCATGGTTGCATAAGCCTCATGGATGCACAAGGGTCACATTCCCCGTTCTAACAAATAAAAAAAGGGTTTAACTGGTTTTTTGTTGATGTAAAGATGTGGCCTCATTCAGATTCCGCGAAAGACAAAATCTCCAATCAAAATATGCCAAAGGCCGCTTACTTCTGCTACAGCGGATATAAGACTCGCTGAAATACAGAATCTTCGTTTAATATAGAAGAAAATACAACATAAAGAACACAAAGACATAAAGAAGGCTCTGCAGCTTTCCTAAAATCGAATATACTAGAGCAGATCTCATCCCAAACGAAACGACATCATTAGCAACACCACTAACGCCCAATCCATAGTGACATGTAAATGAGAAACGGTAATATAATGCGTTGTCCAAATCCACATACTGAAAAAGGTACGCCAGTCTTTGCAGTTGCTTAACCTCCTTCATCGCAGCAGGAGAGCATGAGTTCCAGCGTAAACGCGGTGGCACGAATAATTTTCAAAGCATTTAGCTGTTAGTGAAATCGCGATAAACATCCTGATTTTAAATAAATGGCCCTCCTCAGGTTCCTAATGACTTTTTGAGGAAGTTTTTGGAGAAAACCTGAGAAAATCGACACTTCTGTTCGGTTCAAGAACATTTTCGCCTAATCTTCCATCGTCAAAACATTTCTATACCTTCAAGTACTTATCCAGTACCCACGGATCGCACTAACCGCGACGGAAGCAACGGAATTTGCGAAATTTCCTTCCCAATGAAATTTCCTTCCCAACTAGAAAGCTGGGAAAGAGGTGGTGGAGAAGATATATTCAAGCGATGACAACTCGATGAATGACTTCAGCGTGACAAAAAAATCAGTGCTTCATTTTCATGACAGCGCTCAGGGATCTTCGCAACCTCACAACCACTTTTTCGCGAAAAGGAACAAGCTTGCACTGCCTTCATCGAGGGGTTACGCTGCTATTAAACAAGAAATTCATATGTTCATTTCCTCAAATACAGACGCTTTACACCAACGGATAGCTGCAATGTAGGCAGATGTCATCCTAAAACGGCCAATTTCTTTAGATATCCATGAGAAATTCAAGGGCTACAGTCGCAAAAGTCTTCAAAATCATTGTTGCTAAGTGTCAGAAAACTTTGTGGCTACAGTATATCTTCGTAAGTTGATTCAAGCAAATGTTTATCAACCCAACGATCTTCAAGTGACAGGTATTATGCATGAAGCATAGACTTACTTCAGCATCTTCGATGTCTCCTATGCCAGCAGTCTGAGCATCGTCAATGTGGACATCGCAAAGTAATACCGGTGGGTAGGCATCCTGCACGCAAAGCAGCGGAACGGGTTCTGAACTGACAACAACTTTGAATTCTAAAAATTGCAGTGATTATGGGAAATACGCTACCTCGTTTATACTTGGGCTAGTGACAAGGAGAACTCTCTCGCTGAAACAAGCAAAACGAAAAATTCTTGTGCATAAGCACGAAAAAATCTCTTACCGCAAATTTACCTCAACTTGGGAAATACTTCAGTAGATAGGCATCAGCTGAGACGTAAACCACCAACTTGTCACCTTGTACACGCGCTAAGCGCACAAATTCTACTTAGATAATAATTTTAACTAAGCCTGAATCTAGAGTGAACAACAATAGCCTACTGAATTTGCATATGACGACGGAATTCTCCTTGATCCGTTCAGGAGATTGTACGTCGACAGCAGAGGGCGGCACGGCCATGCAAATCACCAAAGGTGGCACGCAGCATAAAGCAAGTGGTAGCTGAACGATATCAGCAACCACCACCGTCTTCACCATTCCGCTGTCCACATCGAACACCTCAAAAGATACAATATGCTGAAGGTTTTACGTGAATCTGCAAATCCCCTGTAGCAGACCGAATTATGCTGACATCTTGCTGCGCGCTTATATGAATGAACATGAGTCTGTTCGTCTGTCCGGAAGTTTTGAATGTCCAACCTTTGGAATTCGATGGATAAAATACATGCCATAAACAACCGTCTCTACTACATTCCACATCGATCCCTGAACTTCAAAAACAGCTATACACATCTAAATGTTTCACATTCATTTCACACCAATTGCAAATGATTCTACACCAGATGGATCCTTATTTTACGTTGACCATATTATAGAAAAATGAGTTCCTATGTAAATTTGAAGAGTGGCCTGATCAGTGGGATCTATTCACTAATTCAGAAGGTAATGAATGGCTCTAAGCACACTTTCTTCGCTCTATATGTTGCGAGTCATCCCATGTGTACTAAACGTGGCTCAACTGATGAACTTATGCATTGCAAATGAAAGGCTGGAGGGAGCTGATGAAAGAAGATTTCGGAAAGTAACGAATCAGGGAACTCGGACTGAATCAGCTGGCGCTTCATTTCAAACGTTATATATTCGATAAAAGATAAAAGTGCAATGCGTGCGAACGAGAAATAAAGGGAAATTCGATTCGAGACGAGTAAATCCCGTTGTGCTATCAACTCGGACAGGTATAGGAGAGACGTTCAAATCAAACAAACCAGTTGATGCCTCACAAACAACCATGCGATCGTACAAATAGCAACACCCTCCTTTACTGAACCAGATGATCCAATCATGAAACCAAATAATATCAAAACATGCATGCATCTTCGAAACAAAGTGCACATGTTTTCCCTCACCGTGTATTGACCCGTTGGTTTCCAATCAGTTACGACTGCTCTGAATGGCTTTCCATTTTCTCCGTCTCCTCGCACAAGGTAGACAAACTCTGAAAGGGAAAAAACATTCGTCGCAAATAAATTTGGACAGCGTATCCGGCCTACGGAGAATGAACTGATGCTGTAATTTTAAGATCGGGAATGATGACTGCATACCGAAACGCCTATTTTCAGACAACTTTTACTGCGATGAGAATCCGCAATATATCAGCGAAACTCAAGAACGTGCCCCATTAGCTCTATTAGCCCCATTAGCTAATAACCCTTTGCTGGAAAAATTTAAGGATGCTACTGGTTTTAATTATGACTGATGATGAACACCCATCGCACTCCATTTGATGCTGCGCAAAAATTCGCGCCTTACCTTTGCAAATAATCTAGCAGGTCGCATTCTTTTTATGCGAATTTTTGATACCCATCTAGCGTGAATCACTTTCATCAGAAAACAAAACTTCTTGATGTCTTGGGCAATCTTTTAGCTTGCACGGTGATTACAATTTGGAACTTCAAAAACCATGCCGACTCGTTTTGATCACTACCCAACTGCAGTAGGATCGTGTAATATGTCAATCAATATCAGACATGTTTTTTTCTAAAAATGCCCTCCCTCAGTTCTCCATAACATTAATACGCCCTTCGAAGCAAGTCAACACTAATGACCAGCTGAACCTTCCAATTGATACAGCCGTTAACATAATGCAGTCTTCTTGACTGGTTCTTCGCCCAGCTGATGATGTCAGGACAGGTGACAAAGCATTTAAGTCGGTCTAAGAGAGAGAACACAGCACACTCTTAATAAGAAGCCTTACATGGTTATGCATAAATCGCTGTCACTGTTTCACCGGCCGTACATCGGACTCGCTGAACTCATTGATGAAACTTTTGGAAGCTGGACAAACCTGATCCTCGCCAATATCAAGGTGGAACTGTGGCGTCCGAAAAAACTGGAGGATGACAAAGTTCGCGCAGCACGTTTTTTACCTTCGAATGTGGACAATCCCCTCCCTCTATCTTTTCAGTTGACTGAAACCTCGGACGTTCTCACTCAAGAGTACTAATCGCGAATTCCCCAGGATATGTATTGAGTACGAGGACTTCATATTGTTAAACTCGTTCAGTTGCATACGAAACCCTACGGGCATTTTACACAGCTGTTGAGTCCAAAAAACACTTTTGGGAAAATCGAGAAATCTGCCCTCCTACCAACCTCTCAGAAACGTATCCCACGATCACAAATCCATCCATATCCATCAAGACGCTTAAAAATGGGTCTGAGCGAAACAACTTGTGATCTAACGGTGTTGTCGTCTTCACCCACTTAGGCAATAAAGACACTGCTTTCATATTTAAAGAGACCATGATGCGCTTTGCCCCTCCAGAATCAACAACGATTAGAGCAATGCTTTGATTCGAAGCAGCTTTCTTCGGCATGGTTAAGGTATATTGTCGCTGCAACTAGCTCACATCTCCCTTCATTGATGTTTCAGTAGAGGTGAACAACTCGTACACTGACCATTTTTTCGGAGAATGCTTTCCATTAGATGCTGGTAGTAAATGCTTGAAATGTGCCCACATATGGGAAACTAATCTGCAAGAACGTAAAATGAAAACACTGTTGCAATAAATGAAGCAGAAAAATTACTTGAAGTGACACTGGCTGGTCTCTCGGGTGTTTTTTTTCGGAGAATGCTTTCCATTAGATGCTGGTAGTAAATGCTTGAAATGTGCCCACATATGGGAAACTAATCTGCAAGAACGTAAAATGAAAACACTGTTGCAATAAATGAAGCAGAAAAATTACTTGAAGTGACACTGGCTGGTCTCTCGGGTGTCTCAAACATGCCAACCACCTGGCTGAATGCCTCGTGAAGTTCACTGCGGTATTCGGACGCGATAAGCGGAGAGACGCATATACGACATGCGACTACGTCAACATGTTGCACTCTGGCCTTGAACTCTTCGCACAACGGTACGCTCAGCTCAACCAAGCGATCGCGCATACGAGCTACCAAACTCACTGAAAATTACTCCCTGATGCGCACGTTTTATAAATTCAGATCACAACAGGCAAAGCATGTTTGAAAAAAACGACAAATACAAAGCAGAGTTAATTGAAGAACTAACGCCAAATCGGATGATGTTACATTAAGGAAACGTAAGCGCTATCAACATCAGTTGAGACTGTGTAATTACCGATAGTAAACTGTTAATATTGCTTTTGTAAGGTTGTAAACAATACGTCATTGCAACGCAGTGGACAACACCTGACAACAATCGATTGACGTACGCGGCATCATGGCTTGATAGAGTGGGCGCATAACAAAAGCACAGCTTAGAAATTCTGAACAATTTAACGCATGCATTTCAGTCGCTAGATATTGCCCCAAGTCCGCACTGCAGACCGCAGTTGCGCACGCCTGTCAAATCAGTTTCTCGGACGACAGCAGATTCGGTGAAGTTTTGACAAGAGCGCAACTAGACGCCCCTCTCTCTACATGCTCAATTCCGACGAATACTCAGGAGTCGGAGTAAAAGAATACTTTGCAAACCCTTGGCAAAATGTTTCGTCCCTAGCAAATATCACTGTATTTGCAATATACTTTGAGAACTCGACAAATCCTCGCAAAAGCGGCGAAGAAAGCCAAGGAAGGATGCTTGCAACACCAAGGGCGAAAAACCTATTCCAACTGATGAAGAACTGATCCATTCCATAAACACCTAACCCCAAACTTCAGATGAGAAGAGAAAAGCGTCTCTTTAGAAGGAGGTCTGGACCCCATTTTTCAATAAAGTTTTACCGCTCACAGGAATAATCATGGGAAACCTCGCCAATATGNGTTTCCTAGCATATTTGTGGGCGTACCGGTGCAAAGTTCAAACCCGTGAGTCGCGGTTCCCTCCCATGAATGTATGAGAAAAGAGAACAAGCGGTTTCTTTTCTGAAGGTATTATGTGCGCAGACAAATAAAAGTGTTCTTCAGCGCAGAAGTAACCATGCTGCTATCACAACGTATACCGCTCTCAACATGTAATCTAATAGACCGCACTGTGGCTACGTCGTATGGCGTATTCGTAAGCTCAGCGCTGATGCACACCAGCTGACACTTCTGTTTGGTGAGAGTAACGCGCAAGTCATTTCAATTGCCGCTCGTAGGCATCAAAAAAGTTAAGGGAAAAGTCAAAGGAAAAAGCACGCCGCATAACGCATTAGACAAGATTCCGCAATATGAAGGTTTTCTGGTTTGGTATATCGTGTGACCTAAAATGAATACCACGAAGAAAGCAAATCACAAAGACCGGGCATTACATAGACCAACACTCGCGAACAAGCCTGATGAATCTGTCCGCTTACATACTATGGGGTGACTCCTTCACAACACCAACAGGCTGTAGCTCTTAATCCTCCATTACATAAAAGTTTCCAGCCAAGCAAAAATTTAGTGAAGCTGAGAGTTTGAAATAAACTACCGAGCATGAAATCACAATCGACGAAATGCTCGAAACTACGAAATAAGCTTCCATCTCTTGCTGAACGAAAAATTCTGCACGTAATAAACGTTAGGGACGCGGCAAAAGGAACCCTCACTCTGATTTTAGATGGAATGTTTTGTTGGAGGAAACAAAAGCGCAAATCTACTTCATTCTACTGTTCATTCACAGCAATGTTCATGTAAAAATACTTAACAAAATACTGTCATGAATTGAGATCGGATGGGAAAGAGAGAGAAATCCACAGTGGTTTCACTCCTTTTGTGAGTAAAACTAGGAAAATACCCTCGATATAGCAATGCACTCAACCACCTCCACCAACACACCGTACTATATCAAAAAAAAAAAAAGTGCAGAAACAGAGATCAACAACCACACGACCGCACCAGTCACAGCTAAGCGGTTAACAATCCTATGCGCCATATTGCGAAATCAGAGAAGCGATGCCGATAGAGCATGCAGTGCGAACAGATTCAATCTTTTGATCACCTCAACGCTGTTATGTTCGAGCAGTACAGTCGTCTGTCCCNNNNCCGCACTGTGGCTACGTCGTATGGCGTATTCGTAAGCTCAGCGCTGATGCACACCAGCTGACACTTCTGTTTGGTGAGAGTAACGCGCAAGTCATTTCAATTGCCGCTCGTAGGCATCAAAAAAGTTAAGGGAAAAGTCAAAGGAAAAAGCACGCCGCATAACGCATTAGACAAGATTCCGCAATA
>QEWY01001167.1:0-96684 GCA_006503575.1 Baylisascaris schroederi
GAATTTGTGAAGTTGGTAGGATCTTGTTGAATAGCGCGGTATGGCAAAAATTTTAAAGAGCATTGCGATCGAATCGTGGCATACCCTAAGCATTGAAAAAGCTGTATAGTAGCCTAAAATGTACCTCGACAATCTTACATATCTTTATGCACATAAAGGCAAAAGATAAGCAATTAGGACATTGCAGACTTAATTACTGAGTGTTCTGTTGATAAAAATGAGCTTATATGCTACTCAATAGAAATCGTATCGATTTTGTTCGTTGAAGGGGTTCATTAATAGAAAATAGATAAATCTATCATGAAAACATGATGATGGGAAGTCGGTTAATGGCTAATGCATCTTTCGTTACCTAACTACAATCATGGAAGAGAAGCTGACTTACCAGTTAGGTATACGTTTTGAAATGAAAATGGCAGCGGACTGCAAGTTTATTCTTTTTGATGCTACTTTTTGAAATCCATGCAGCATCAAATACTTTGAGTAGGCCAGCAGTATTGTTGACATTGCGTAAGAGCACACAGTATCATCGGGTTCTGTGCTGAATGCGCAATCAGCATGCCCAAATTTGCCCCCTCGCATTCGAAAAACTGCAATCAGTAAGGTTGGAGATATCCGTTTAGTGATCAATTATTAACCCACACCAAGTGTATTAAATCATGGGTCATCAAGTTCACTTTGGAACCTTTCGTAAAGCGGCTTTTGATTGGTTCCATTCTAAGTCTGCACGGTTGTGCTGATGAGGTTTGCTGTTGCCAAATCTCAAAATGTTTGCTTCCTCTCAAGATATTGAATCGATAGTTTACGATGCAGTAATTATTAATGACCGGACATTTTGGACGTTTGCAAGAGACAATGTGGCTGCCTCATCCTTTGAAACAATATAATAGTAGATGAGTGCAAGGGAATCTCAATGCTTGAAGTGGAAATTTTCGACTTGTCTTTGTTTCTTCATGGTTTCCCTGCAGAGAAGTAGATCTTTTCGCATAGTGGATGTCTGATCATAGCAGCATTGGTGTAAGGGGCACATAACTCAAGTGGTCCTGTTCCCAGGGTATGCCTATTCGGCTAATAGTAATGCGTGGCATGAGATATACAATCCCGCGTCCAGGGTGAATTATCTTTGATAGACGGCAATTAATTATGTGGTTGTGTGCTTGTTTTACATTGTGAATGGCGACTATGTGTCTCTTCTATCTTTCCCGGTTATCGGCTTGCTGATGGCAGTCATCTGATGGCTGTTTCATGCTTTGTTTGTGGATGGTGAAACCTCCTCTGACAGAGGTTTGTTACTTGTTCCCTATATGTTCTTGATTGGCTTTATTTGATAACAATGGTTCGCATTCGTGCAGTCTTCGGTGATTTTTTGAACTCATTACTATTTCGTTGGTTGATTGGCTATCATCGTTCCGCTCCAACTGAGCTCCTCTTAAGTGTGAGGAATGTTATTCAGAACTGTAGTCATCCACCCTACCGGTACCTAGGTATGAATTTACTGCCGAAGACTTGCACTCGATCTTCTTGTGTTGTGGTTTTTGAGTGTTTCATTATATGTTTGATGCCATTTTACTGACCATTTACAGTTGTTCTCTCTTTCTATGCGTTTATTACTCTGTGGTTATGCTTTACTCTCGTTTCTCTTTGGTACCCTCTGTTTCTTGTATTCCACGTATATTGTGTTATGCATTTCTTCACAAATTTTTCGCAACGAGGGGCATTGCACTCAAGGCACATCGCCCATCTAATGAAATTGATGGACGAGATTGATTTCTTGCATCGCTTTTCCTCATGCCGCTAAGAGAAAACAGCATCATACTGTCAGTTTATATGTGAACTCTTCAAATAGCTCCTCGTTGCCTAATGGTGAATATGGTGTTTCATTTGCCTCCACATTCCGGTGTTCTATTGTTTGGTTTTGCTCATCTTTTTATTTACGGTTGCTGAATGCACAAGTGAGAGGGATCAGATATATCATTCGAACAAAATGAGAAGGGTTAGGTACTGCTGATGTTTACCATTGAAATGTGTGTATGATTTCAGTGTTACCCACTTTACTGCGCGCACAAATGTAGTGCAGTTACAATTTAGATTTTGGGTGGATTCAAAGTTCCATTGTGGGGAGTCTTTCATGCCTTTTCCTATCTCCATCCTCTTCTCCTCTGCCCCTCTCACTCCCCGTCCGATGTGCCTTTGCATTATCCTGTGTTATTATTTATTATTTGCTAATAAATAAAAATAAACGAAAAAGTTTAGTTCGGTAAAGGACAAGAAGGATCAAACGATGAAGAATCTCGTCTCCTGCGCGGCCTGTTGAGTGGGTTGCTGACGGATTTTTCGGTGACAAGTACGATCATACATTCTGGTGGTCGGAACGCATGTGAATATGAAGTGCGTCCTTCGAAAAGGTGGCATTAGGTGCCCATTTCGTGCTTTCATTTATGAGTATTGCTTCTGGAAGTATGAGTCAAGTGTAAATACTCTTACTTGGAGCTGATATTAGCAAAATGTGCGGAGATCGTTGTCGAGATGGGTGAGAGGCTATTTCATGCAGATTTTATCTTGTTTTTTTGAGAAGTTGACTTTACTTGGACTGAGGGGAGCGAGGATACAACTTGCGGCGATGAATCGAGTGCAAGGTTGCAAAATGTTTGTCGCCATTCATGAAATATTTTTCTTAATACGTGAGGTCGAACTCATTTAGTTTGTTCCCAATATATCTCTGGTAAACGTCGACAACAATTTCTGAAAATCGACGTTTTTGATTAGAACAAAATCTAACTGGAACTGTCATGTCCAAAGGAAACGAGATTATGGCTGAGATTGGAGCAGTTTTGAATAGGGTTGTCTGAAGGCGGAAAAACACTTAGGTTGGAGGCTGATTTCGAAAAGTTTATGCATGAATACGTGTTCAAGATTTTAGATTCCTCTAAGGGTTCAATTGTTTATCATAATACCTAATCTATCCCCTCATAAAAGTGAGGTAAACGACAATGACCGATTGCAGTGAAGCATACGCATGCAGCACGAGTGGCATGGAGGAAACGATCTATGCTCTAAAATCCCTATCGTGTTTTCACTCCGCCTGCTGCTCCTTTATTTTTCACCTTTATATCTTCTTTTTTTGCCTTTATATCATCGCTTGGTTCGTGGTATGCGTATGCACAACGTCAAAGTACGCAAAGAGGATCTGCGTGCACGGGCCACTGACTGTACTTCGATTGTTGCAGTACTGGTCGACGAACTTGACAATTAACAAGACACATTGATAGCAATGGCACATTGAATATGAGCACTTACAGTCCATTAGAGTTGAGAAAATAAAATATCATAAATGCTTTAAACACTAGAATATGATTATGCAATGCAATGTGATCCTATTTGTTGTAATTGTATTTGTAATCGCAAGATGTCGGTAATGGTTGGCCTCTTGCGCGTTCTGATAGCTGCCCGCTAACGATGGTGATGGATTAATGTTGAAGTGTCACCGCTGAAGCGATTTTCGCCAAGCATTTAAAAACGGTATTCATCTATTACGGCAGTCAAACGCTTTGCACCGCAATATTCGTTTAGTATGCATTCCTGAGCTATAAATCGAGTCGATTTTCCGGAGAACGTTGCCCTCTACTGGGATTGACGAATCTTTAAGCTCTTTGTATATCTCGAGTCGTTCGCCTGTCGAATTTGAGTTATAATCGCGTCTATAAGCAACTTCTTCCCAAGTGGAATGGATCAACAGGAAACAATAGTACGATATCAATACGTAATTACAGCGAAATAAGTTCTCACCGTTTCATTTAAGGAGTATTTTAAAGTACTGCACTATTTGGCACATGAGCTACGTTCTTGGAGGCCACATTTCTATCGCTAAAGCCGGCCGGCTTCTTGAGACAATAGAATCTTTCCCTCTCGGTCGCGTTTTCACTTACCATTCGATGCTCATTCGGGGGGATTCATCACCCGTGAAGATCTTGAACTTCGACAGAGTAACGTTAGATAAGAGTCTCCCTTCACAGTTTGCATTACGAGCGGTGTAAACCCACCACTACCACTGTGTGTGATAAGCAATTCTGAATTACGCTTATACAATGTCTATTACGACATGAAGTTACATTCGATTTGTGAATGCATTCTATAGATGATGAAATTTGGCTATGTATGTGAATACTATCGTTTGACAAAATCCGAATGCGCAATGAAGTCTACTCGACGTTTCAAAACCTAATCCCACATTGAGAAGATTGTACACAATGTTCAATGAGAAATGCGAGTGCATAGTTATGTTTCTTTCTCATGCAGTTGCCAAAGCATCAAACAGTAGGGTTATGCGACGAAATGAAGCGTTTAGGAGGCTGTAAGGAAGGCAGTTTATGCAAGTTATAATGACCTAAGAAGTTGCTGCTCATCATCGCCAGAGTCCCTTCATCACTAGTGGGAATAAACATCGTCAACCTTGTATAAGAGGGATCCATTTAGTCTATAGAGAAATCCGATTACTCTATAATTTTAAGACAGTTTGCACGAATGTATGATAGTGAACATTTGCGATAATAACCAATGTTCTTGTGAATAGCTCACGAAATTGATGTCGCATTGAGAGACGCAAATATCTTAGAAGTTCATCGAGTCTCATCGCATTCCACCGCTGAAATTGTATTCTATTGTGCATCGAGAGAGGTAGGTGGGGTTCGCCATACGACGTATGGTAAAGTCGGTGTGCGGAGTTTTGGAAATAGGAAGAGCATCTGCACAGTGAAAAATATCTACCCAAGAAGGTTTTTTGTGGCAACATAACAGCTACTTTCGTAAAAAAGTAGTTTACCTGGGTGATTCTACGTCCAAGTTCAGCAGCGATATAACGAATCAATTGCCAAAATCCATGTGGACGATATGTTCGAAGACAACGGATGAATTCATCAACTGTTTCAGGTGGTGAGTCGAGTAAAGCGAATGTGCCTTTTAGTGCGTAGTATATCATCTGTAAAGAGAAATCTTTTGTGAACATCAGTATATTCAGTTCTATAAATCAACTTCGAATCCCATCATAAATAGCATTTATTTTCAGATTATAATAATAAATAGGTTCACAAAAAAACCCTATTTCATATCCAAATTCCATGTTGACTAGATCCAAAAAATCTACTAAGCAAATGAAGTCTGAGAGCAGCTTTCTCTTTCTCGTTACCTTCCTGGCAGTGCTCGTTGTGCATCTTAAGGAGCAAAGCCATAATAACGGCTATCGTCCAAGTCGTCAATAATGTTGTCACTTAAAAAATTTCGAAGAATAAGAAATACGTTACGATAAGAAGCGATGTGCCAGCATCTTTTGGCCAAAACCAAGTTTTTGTATCGTTAAGGGTGTTGAGGCATTTCCACCCTCAAGATTACTTAGCTACATTATAAATTGCGCATTTTATTCCCTTCTCGTAGAATCCTATTTTCTATTCTCTCTTAATTTCTTTTCCTTGCCTTTATTCTATATTTTCTGAATTATAACCATATATTATTTACGGAACACATTAATAGTATTTTTTCCAAAAAAACTCTCGCAAAATGAGTGCAACCTCTTGGACGATTTGCTTATGGAAATCAATAGTGATTCGATGCAGAGTTGGATTGAGGTTTACCAATATACGAATCTCATCAATAGTCAAGTAGAGTAAATAACGCACTGTTTCAATATTACCATCCAATGTTACGATAGTGAAATCGCTGAAAACGAAGTGAAGGTCAAACTTGCTGGAATTTGGTTTTATGGCCAGCCCGGGAAAAAACTGGGAGCAACTGGTTCCTCATTGCAAAAACCACACTATGGAAAAAGCTGGAATTTTGGTCTTGACGAAGTGAGAGTAACATTCCAGTTGCCCATCTCCCAAATTATCAGTGGTTATAACCTACGGGTAGCTACGAAAAGCTACGAAAAGTTACAGCTATGAAAAAGTTCGTAGCTCTTCCTCTTTCTTTTACACAGGCAGTCGAATTTGGCAATCGTTTGCGAAGAATTATTTTTGGAAATTAGACTTCGCAGTAATAGAATATGCAGAGCGGAATATATTATTATTGGATCAGAGATATCTAAATATCGTCAAATGTAAAACATAATTCTCATTAGTGTACTGATAATGGAAACTTTCAGCTTTGAGGAACCAAATATCGGACATCCGACTATCGGATAAATTCTCGTATCCGAATATAGCAATGAATTCTTAGGCAGGATTTCCCATAAAAACATTTTTTAGAGGCATAATTTTCAATGAAATTTATCATTTCGCCGGAAATATTCGAGTTTCCATTATGAATGAATTTAGAAAACTTTCTAAAATTTTCCAAAGAAAGCTCCACAAAACTGTAGTATCTGGAAGAAAAATGAATGATTTTTCACAAATTGGACGCCAGCAAGTACAATAAAACTGCATTTTGTTCGTTGCAAGAAAAAGTGCACAATCGTTAGTAGTACATTTTATCACGGTTAACCTCTGATATCATCGATCAAGATAGGAGAAGCACGCTAACGTTTTCATTGTGGCGCTTTTGAACATTTGCTCTCGATAGTCGTCCTTGTCGAGGAACAGTGGTGGCGCACTGCTTCTTGTCGTAAATGACGGTTCAACGTTGAGAAAATCATTTGCATTTATACGGATCTGCAGCGTTATCCATAGTGTTGATCCAAAGTAACCTTCATTATGAAAGATATGCAAAGCGGCCGAATGAAAATACGTATCTGTGAGATCTTCGTATAACTTTTCAAATTGAAAGTCGGCAGCTACACCTGAAGAGGACAGAAACTTTAGCTTATGCGTGAGAAGTTTGCTTGTCAGATCGGAGACAAACTGATCAGGCAACTTTCATAAACTTCTATCGAGGAAATTAATAGAAATAGAGCTAAGGATTTTCGACTGCGAGTGGAACGGCAGAAGTATTAAGGCTCTCACATATTGAGAGCAAGATGTATTAAAGAAGGAAAAAATCATAATTAAACTTTCGAAAGCGAAGCGACTCAAAGCACACTTACAATCGCCCAAAAAGAATGCAATATTTTTCACCATGTACACCGTTTGAGTGGTTGGGACAGCCATGCAGAAGAAGGAAATTAAGCTGATAGCCACCAGATATGGTTCCCTTATTTTTACAGCAAACAAACTACTGCTCGTGGCCTAATTTGAAGACATCGTCATTGCTCATACGACTGGGAATATTAGCGAACAAAACGTGATATTTGTCAGGATACTTAAAAAGTTTTCTTCATCCTTTCAAAATTGAAATTATAAAGGGATTCTCGAAAAAGTGAATGCAAAATTTTGAATTATTAATACGATATACCACCTTTTTTATCAAAACACGTCATTAGGATATTCCAACAGGATACTTAAAAAGTTTTCTTCATCCTTTCAAAATTGAAATTATAAAGGGATTCTCGAAAAAGTGAATGCAAAATTTTGAATTATTAATACGATATACCACCTTTTTTATCAAAACACGTCATTAGGATATTCCATAATTGCACCGCCTGTTCAATTTCATGCAAGAACAAAGAAATCGTTTCAAGAAAGTTGCCGATTGCAGCAGCCAGCGCTGTTTTGTAGAAAGACTGCAGTAGATGACTCCCATGAGATTAGAGCACTAGAATATAATTCTCTAGGCATTTAGTTTAGGTCTAGATTGATGAAAATGTTCCATTTATCAGCAAGTTTTTGAGAATCTTCCAGTAGATGTCCACAGTTTATTGTGAGCACTTTCTATTCTAAAATTTTCATGCTCATTCACCCATATCGATGAGCGTTTGCAAAAAAAAAAAGCGAAAAAAAGCAAAGAAGATAACGAGGTATAGTGCAGATCATCGCATTAGATTTCATGGACGTCTGAGCAACAGATCGCTTAAGCCAGTAGAATTGCAACATGGAGATGAATGCCATTAGGTGATTTTCCTTCGATTTATTTCATCACACTAGTTGAACATTTCCCGTTCCGCATATAAGACTCAAAACGTAAGTTTCGAGCTTCTCGCCAAGTCAGTCACCTGGTTTCCCATTTCTCGGCGTCGTTTTTATGCTTATCCGGAAATTGGCATTTGGTGCTTTCAAATATGAGTCCACTGGGCGTAGAACGATAGAGTTTGAACCCGGAAAGAAAATAATCCTGAATCATTCTTTTTATATTGAGTTTCCTACCAATGTCTCAATATATTGTTGCTGCTTGTAATTGTGTTGATTTTGGCATCGCCACAATAAGAAACTACGTCACATTTTTCAAACAATTGCGATGGATTATCGTGAAGCACTTGCACTCAAATTGGTCCCAGAACAATAGCAGTGTTTTGGAGCTCTCGAATCTTGGGCGGTCGCAGTTCGATCTTTAAGCTGCAAACAGCTCGGGGATCCTTGGCAAACAAAATTGTGTTTACAGGTAGTGAAATTAAACGTTGTCTCACAATGAAAATTTTTTAATTTCGGAAAATGCACAGTGTATGTAAAAGAAAGGAGAATTAAACAATGCCTTGTCCGCAAAAAAGTCGATGATAGTGAAAAGTGAAATTGTAGCGAACATTCTAGAAGAGCATAAATAAATTATGTAGCAGGTTGAAATACTCGTCTTTCCCGGTCCTTTTTATTTAGAGGACACCCAGCACCTATAGCTATGTCGTAATATTTCGGAACCCGTTTGAATGTCGTTTGCATAAACTCGAGTTTAATTTTTAAAAGATTTTCTCAAATACCAGAACTGCTGAAATCACAAATGAACATATCAGTTTGATTACAAGCATATCTTTAAAAAATTACCGAGCCATTTTCAAGCCGAACAACTTTCAAGAGTAAAGAATGAGGATAATTTCCTGCGAGAGTGAATAAAATGCATGGACAACACGGAATTTTATATGAGCAACAATTAAGGAAATTGGAAAGTCTTACGCACCAACGGATTGATCGATTTGCATAATTTGTATAAAAAATAGAGTTAAGGTGCAATAGTGAGTCATTCGGTGTGATCGTTATTGAATAACTGTGAAGGAAGATAAGCTCCGAGAGATGCAAGTTGGGCTCGATTCCGATGCTTCCTGACATTAGCCGCAGTAAACACTTCAAGCGACCACACTTCGATAGAAATATTTAGGAAATAAATTCTCCATCGTAAAATGATCAAGCAAAACATGCTTCCTTCCTTTATGCAGATCTTACAGCAATATGCGTAACGATGCTCCAAATATCGGAATTGCAATATCCCATATAGAGCGCACTTCCCCCATCTTCCCCTTCATTCCTGATTTTTGCAAGCATTTGCTCCTAAGACCGCAAATTTATAACCGATCGATAAAATTTTGAATGAAGCAACAATTGTTCGCAGAACATAAAAATGATGCCAAAGTTTATGGCAGCAATTGTAGTGAAAAAGGCGTTTAGTTTGGTGACTTTTCAACTTTGTTCGCTATTGTGCTTAGAGAATGAAAATCAATGAGTTGTGACCAGTATTTCGTCATCAGACACGATGTTCAGTCATCTTAAACTCCGCGATCGCCTTCTAAATAGATTAACAAAAAAAAAATTCTACTGTATGATATTGTCGCAATTATTCACACATGAGTCGATATATTTTGCACTTTATCAACAGATTAATCAAACAGATATTAAAAATGAATTTTAACTCATTTCGCTAGATGACCAATTTTTTTCAAATGTTTGTATGTTTAATAAATTAAGAACTCTATGAAGACAATATTGCAACTTTTTTTTTTTTTTTGTTTTTCTAGCTTCTTCGTCTTCAGCATGCAGATTTCCTCCTCTTATATTGTTTTATCGGCTGAATATATTCGACCTGTACCTCTGAATCGGATATGTAAAACAAATCACTAAAAATTTTCAATTCATATGCGCAACTCCTCTGGCGTGTTTCCCTGCCTGTTTCGATTTCAAGAACTAAAGTTTCAAGTAGTTCATTTTAAAGCGCCAAAGGCACGTGTCGATCATCTTCTATACATATGGATATATATATATATATATATATATANCCAGTGTAGGCACTCATTCGATAGCATGCCCTCCAAAAAATTTGCAAAAGGGATAAGCCCATTTAGACGGTGTTCAGTGATACATCCATTAGTTAAGTCACTTATATGCTCCGGAGGTTGCCATAAAAGAACATAGTACAAAAGAGATACATAAACTGAAATTTCCATTTTTTGTGCTCTCGAATATGACAGCATTGCAGTAGCTAATGCTTCATGTTCTTTCCTCAGCAGGTACATGCAATATAAGCATAGCACCCTCCTGATAGTTGCTTCTTCCCCTTTCACTAGGGGGAAAATTTTAGTCGCTTTTTAGGATAGACATTAGCGATGCTTCTCGCATATTCCACTTATTAGTACAATTAGCAATTTTTGTTTTGAAAAATAAATAAATCTCGACAGATATTACGAAGAATTTTCGGCTGATAAGAGGGTAAAATAAAATAAATGAAGAAACTCGGTCCCTCGGTTTCACCATCGACATCCTCCGTAGATGGATGCGATCGTCCACTGTCTGAAAGCATGCAACGTTACACTGAATATGGCACACCTAGCAATACACGAGTATTTTCATTATTGTGATGTTTGCGCCTTAGGGCATTTTTTAAAGTGTAACGAAAATATACCACGGCAAACTTGCCTGAATATACTATGGAAGACTTATCCATGGAAATTTTGTTGACGCTTGACTAGAAACATCGCACAGCTGAAATGTTCCTTCATGGAGTTTCTGCATGAAATGTAATTACTTGCAGTGAATGCAAAAACCGATGCCTAATCGTTGTTACGATTGCAAACTGCTTTTGATTGCAAATACATAAAATCGATATGTAAATTGTTTTACTGACTAAATACTAAGTTCCACATAGCAGTTCTCTTATGACGTTTGCCATAATTACTTTTAACATGCAAAACATCAACAATATTGTTTTTTTCTAAAGATTTTCTTCTGAAATTTCACACCGCTGTCTCTTTTTCTGCTATCTTTCAGTTCATCACATTCCATAAATGAACAAGTTTTATAAGAATTCAAATCTAAACAATTAACTTAAACCCCAAAAATGATCACTTTTAGACCTCTTTATTCATGCAATTTTTGTTCGCAAATTCTTCCTTGCAATAGCATAAAAGTACAGCCATAATAGTTACATTGGTACAAGGCATTTTTACGAAAGGAAAATTTTGCTGAGATGGTCGAAAGGTAAGCTTTGAAAATATCGTTTAAACGAAACCTCATTCAATGATAGCACTGGTCGCCATTTCTTGAACGCCACAAACGTTTTTCCCGCGAAATAGTCGGAAATATCCCTCTTCTCCCCACTTTGTTCCCCAGCTATTCTTGATTATCCAATAGGGTTTGTCGATCTCTGAACCATATCCAACGATGAGCACACCATGATCGAGATGCTTCGGTGAGCAGAACACTCGCCATGGATGAGCAATTCCATGTCGATAGAACTGTAGCGGATTTGCATTCAACCCTGCAAAATGCTGAGAATTGTAGCCAACTACTAAATGGATAACCTCAAAATGAAATTAGAAATATTCCTCGAGCAGAACTCCAGGAATGGCTGCAAAAATCCTTCGTATTGCCTTATCAGTTAATTAGTCTAGTTTTTAAAGTCGTCTCGTCTACATCATTCATCTCCAACAACCAGCAAAAGGTGGCCATCGAAATTTATTTGCTTTCAAAGAATTGCCTCTGAGATGAACTCTGTCAGAATGGTTACAAACAAGCCTACAGTCTCTCTTACTCGCATTTCGTCCTATACTTAAATTTCACTGAAGTTGACATGTAAGAAACCTTTATCTTATTTATCTATTGATTTATTTATTCAGTTATTTATTAATTTCAACGTCCCGAAGTGGGACACCGTACGAAAGTATGTGAGCCTAAACAGCTAGAAGGAACAGAAGAAGCAGTACAAACGAACAGACATTCAGTTCATACGATTAGCACTTGTGTATGATCGTAATGACTCAGTCGCAGCTTAAAAACTGAACGAGTGGATGCATTAATTGGTAGGATATCGCTAGGAAACAAATTCCAGACCTGCACAACATAAAACTGCAAACTGTGCAGAATATTGTTTGTGTTGCAACATTTTTTAAGCAGTGTGGTTTGGTGTGTAGGGATCACAGCAAAGTTTACCGAAAAATCATGTGAGTGCAATGTTGCTGCACAATCTCTAACAATTTTATGTCTGAAATCACATAATCAGACTAAACAGCCTACTGTATTCCAAAATTGGCTAGCAGTTATTTGATAATACTCAATACCTCTGTGCTGAGAGGTTATGATGTGAGATTATAGCTGAAATCTAAAGAGATAGAAATATTTATGTGACAGATGGATGATGGGTTGATATATTTAAGACATCCTTTTGGAACGAGACAATGACTGCATTCTTTCATGATGACATGAATATATGTCTACTAAGCTTACAGCCTTATAAGAATTAATCCACTCGAATTTTACTGTTTGACTATCTAACGTATTAGCAACAGTGCAGTAAAAATTTTTCTCGAAAAGTACAAACTTTCATTAGGAGACTGCTCAAATTGATTGAAGAACAGAATGAAGCTGGCTGTCCGTTTGGATGACAGAAGCTGTCAATAAGCGAGTCAAATAACCACATTTAAACAGGTCATAATAGCATTCTTCACGAAACGTTGAAGACAGTCGGTACCAGGTACAGAAATATCCTTTCACTGTTGTAATGTACTTTATGTATGAACAAATGAAATAAGTAAGTGAGAAAGAATTCCTTTTCAAATGCATTTCAAATGAATGTATTGCGTGAACGATTCTCAGCTCTTAAAACAGTTCTGCCAACACAGCACAATCTAAACGTAGGTGTCAATTTCGTAAATGTTATCTGAATAAAGGGATATTTGTGACAGCCATCTGCCTATTTCCTCAAAAAGATTTTATGAAATGCAAAACGGAAATTTAGATTATTGCCAAGTTTAGACAGCCCAATAAAATGAAATAGCGCTTGCAATAATAAATTCTTGTTCAATAACAGAATAATAAATAACCCTATGAAATAAATTTCTGCCTTTTTGTTCTTGGGCAGAAAGTTTTATTTCAGAATTATTTGTGCATCGAAAATATAGAAAATGGCTACCGTTCTTCATAAACTTTGCTTTAATGATTGGGTGAGTGACAGTTTTTAAATCTGTCTGTTTTTATGAATATTGATGACAGATTCTCCCTATGTGAACGGTATCGAGATACTGCAAGCATTTTAGGCGAGTTAAGCGATAGCGAAGAAATGATTAGGGGATAAAAATAAAAGTTGCTCACAGCGTTTAAGTGTGTATTTCATTCAATAACTCTGATCATATTTGAAAATACTAAGAGAGAATTTTTACAAAACGTGAACGTAGTTTGATTATCTATAGCGCTTTCTTGTTTGCGGTAGAGGAACAAAATTCCTTAGCCTCTCTTCTTTAAGCATAGCACAGATAATAATATCGGCTGAATCACTGAAACATTTGAACGAATTATTGAGTTTATAGCAATTATCTTTTGAGGCACTTGTTGTCGAAATTAANATCATGATGTGCAATTTTTTTTTAGATTAAATATGCAATTTTAAGCAAACGTTGCAAAAAATTGCAATTTAATCTATGCAAAAAAATGCAAAGGAAAATTGCAATCCTATAGGTAGATATGATCGTAATGAAGTAAAATTCTTCGACACACAATGAATAAAATGATGTCAAAAAAAAGGTTTTTTTAAAAATAACCCTTGAAAAAATACAAAAACTGGGAGGGTAATAAAAGCGAAGTGATTTTTTAATTTCTTAAGATAAGGTTCCTTATGGTAGAGGATTAACTTGCTTAAGTTACGCTAAGCGAAACTAAAGAACATTAAGAGCAAAGTGGGCATTTAACTAGTCATGTCCACTTTGCGAAACTGCTATCGGTTGCGATGGGCGCTGCAATCGGTCTTGCATTTCTTGGTGACAGAGGTGAATGCCTCAAAGGCAATCGCCTGTTCTGTTTTCGCTCCTAACTGCATTAAATTTAATTTTTGGATCATTATAGAGATATTACTAATCTATTATAAGCGTCATCGATGTGAGGATGGCAGAACTACAATTCATGAAAACTGAGAAGATGGCTCATAAATTCCATCAGGATATATTTCCGTGCAAGCATTTAATTTGCAGTATGGATGGCCATGGTATGGTTATGGCGGACTCGGCTATGGTGGTCTTGGCTATGGTGGTCTTGGCTATGGTTACGGCTATAGTACCATCTGCTGTTCTGTTAGCCTTCCATTTTACGGAGGCTTTTTCGGGAAACGGTAGAAGTAACAACAATAAGCTAATGCGAACATAAAACTAGCCGCAATAGTACTGCATGAGAAACGATGCAATAAACATATCGCGGTGCTTGTCCATTTCTGTAAACTTCGTTGTAATTCGAGTTTAAATTTCTTATTGCACATTAATATCATGTTCTCGGATTCCTTACATTTCGGTATGTTAAACTATTGGAGAGACGTTAAAAATGGAAAACTTTTGGGAGAAAAATTCCATTCTATGAGGGCAACACTGTTAAGCTTGAGACAGCTCTAAACAGGTACCCTGATTTTGTGAATCAGTGACGAAGTTTGAGCCAACTAGGAACCCTACTTAAGAGCTTCTTTAAACAAAGAATCTCCTCAAAAATTCGCTGTCAGCCAAAGCTCTATGAAAAATTCAGTGAAAAATTTTATACATAACAACACGAGCGAAATTATTTATGTAGCGTTGGTTGTGAGTGGCTCTTACGTCGTCCACCCCATTAAGTTCTAGCCGACTTGGTTCACTATTTAAATGAGGAATTTTTGAACGAATGGTTCATATAGAATTTAATATGAAATAAAAGTTCCATCGATTAAAGCGGTGAAATATATTGTGCCTTCTTTTCTGTGACACTGTGGCTGGAAGTAATTCAGTGGACAAAGACACAAATTTTCAATGAACTTGAAGTGGTTAAGGTTATGATACACTATTCGAACAATTTGGGACGCCAACTCCTCTCCCTCCTCAACTCCTCCCCTTCCTCTCTTTCACCCTCCCCCATGCACCGCAGGGTGTAATCGAATCACTTGCCCAGTAGGAATGGGCATATATGAGACGAGTAACACACGAAAAGGCAGTATTTAAGATGTGAGACGAGTAACATGAAGCATATAATAATGCGATGATGGCACACATTTTGGAGAGGTCCTTTTCATATTCAGCGCGCATATGGGAAGTAAGAGAGTAATGCTAAACGACGAATATGCTGAATTTCAACGTAACAACCTTAAAGGCATCTCAAGATTCAAGAATTTCCATCGATGAGATTGTATGATGTAATGTTAGAAATTCAGTACCAACTAGAAAATGAAGTTTTAATAGCTAATGTTTGAATTATCAGAACAAATCTTTTAAATGCATAAATCATCCGTAAAGATGGATGAATCTATATGAGTATTAATATGTATGCATCAAATGTTATCATTAAATTTATCATCAAAACAGCGAGAAGATGGACAAACCAAATGTAAAAAAATATTCTCATGCGNCTCTTTTAGGCCGTTATAAAAATAATACTGTGGCGAAACTTAGGACGGAGATCAAGAAGATCAAAAAAATGCACATTTACCAAGAAGGTTAAAGTTATGCACATTCAATTTATGAAGAGGAAAACTCATTGCTTAATATTTATTTCTGTAGGAATATAGTACTATGTGACAATCTCTTTCGCAAGCCAATTCTATCGGTCTTTCGCATTCAGATGGAAGTTAATAGACCAAAGCAAAAGAACTAAATAAAGCAAACGCCGATGCAAACATCGGAAAACAACACAATTTTGCCAAATTATGCCCATTTGCATATTCAAAAAAAAAACCGCAGAAGATAGATAACTAAGAGCTTTATCACTTGGAGATCACTTTTTAATATCAGCATCGGCGATCAGCCATTTGAGGTGGGTAGCCCTAATTTCCTCAACACACGATGTGCGTGTCTTTGTTGCTTATAACCTTAGGGGACTATAAAAATCATTTAAATTCATTCTAATGGTCCATATGATTCAATGCGACCAGCGAACATGCCCTTTGTCACAGCCTTTCAAACTTAAGTGGAACCTAAGTGGAAGTAAAGGTTGAGCGATCTCATTCAAAACACATAGGTGCAAGTATGAAGGGTTCATTTCAAAAGGCAATTCGTCAAAGTTGTTCACTGAATATCAAAAACCCCCACAACGTTTTCGATGACAGTTCCACAAAACGTCCTTCGCTGAAAGTGGAACGCTTTTAAAGCGGGGAATGAACGTCGATAAAGAAAACACTAGTTTTTTGCTCAATTGCATGCAGTTCGTTGGCATTTTCGATCGAACTAAGTAAGATTCAGGAATGTTTAAAAAATGAAGCCATATAAACTTGATAATAACTATCATTATAGAGATAGCAGCCACACTAAACTTAGTGTGTCCATGCTTTAAAATGTTTATCTAGCGTGATGAATCATTGAATAAGTGCATCATTGTGAGAACTTTTTATTGGAACGTTGAGCATTGTGATTATTAGTAAATGTGGTTGCCTTCACCTGTAGATAAAAGTAGGCGATTGAAGAGTGAAAACAGGCTGAACTATAGTGAACGAGTTCGCCAGTTTCATAGAATTTTAGCTAGTAGCCTGCATACATCGTCGATTTTAAAGTCAAAAATAAGTTTTCAAGACTTTCATGGATATACGATAATGGATGAAAAATGACCTAATTGAAAATATTATCGTCGTGTCGATCTGAAGTTTTGAAAATCAACTGCACTGAAGTTTAAGAGGTGACCCGAAAACTTTGAAAAAAAAAACAACTGCAAAATGAATGAATTTGATGTGATCGTTCGGAAACAGAGAGGAAATGACATGATATAGACTGACATCAATTTCTTTAATCATGACAGAGATGTGCCGTAGACGACTACCATGATAAATACTTTGGCAAAGCTGTTTTGCCATAACGACCTGACCGGATATGCAAATTTTCGAAGATATTACGAAATTCCCAAATTTGCATAAAATATACAACAGTGCATAAGACCGATCCCGGAAGATGAATCCATATGAAAATTTGATAATCGAAATATGTTTTAATATATCAACGCATCAACAATAATCGATCAGCACTAAATTAGGGATGTACCCAATAATGAAGCCGATTCGATGATTTCATGCTTTTCGATATTCACCAAAAAATGCTCGACAAAGTTGCAACTTGACAAGAAGACGCACTTTTTTGTCAGCATTTTTCATTACGAATTATTTATCACCGAACTAGTTTATCACGTTATGTAATTGGCAAAGTAAGATGAATGAGTCAATCATTGCTTATTCATTCATTAGTTTCAACACTTATGAACGCTAACTTCGAATGTGCACTATAAGATCTGCAACAATAAAAGCATGCTGGTGAAGCTAATATTATATGCAAATCTGATCTATAATTCTATGGAAAAATTTTTTCAAAAAATTAGACACGAGCAATATGTAGGATATCATAATTATATAGACTTTATATTTGCATATTCAATTAATGAGGTCACCGTCTTATGCACATCTCGAATACAATGCAATTCGATTGTTTCCTTCCCAAAACTCATGGTATATATCATAAACTTTTGGTGCTTAAGGTGCATATCGCCGCTTTAACCACTTCATTTTCAAAATTCGGCTAAGGATTTTCAACAATATAAATAAAGAACGATTGATATCTATTGTTATTGAATAGCATCCATCATTCTCAGCTACTTCTATCATGTAATTTTGCATCATCAAATGGTCATTGGAACTGACATTGAAAAATGAAATATCTAGGATTTTTAAATATTTTGGCAGTACTGACAGGTATTGCACCTGAAATGCTCTTTAAGTGGTAAAACAAGAATTACCTTTCCCGAAACTTTCGCAGAAGAAAAAAACGAGTCAATTTCTGTTCAATGACTTCCTCGAGCTGAAGAAATCGCAACTAGCCCTCCGAAAGAAAAGTTGTCGGTAAAATTGCACGATTTAACGCTTATATCACATCACTAATAGTTGGCGCACTACGTAAAACGCGGAAGTTATGTATTATTTGAAGGATCAACGTTCATAGCAAGCGTAGAGTTGATGAAGAAATATAATATTGCAAGGCAATTTTACTGCATTCATCTCTTGACTAATATTGCCAGATGACCATCGATAATCCACGTTAGTTGTGAACAATATTTCGGCAGTTCACATCATCGCGCAATAGAGTTATTGCAGTGATGCAATTTTAATTGAGGTCGTGACATCATTACCATCAGAATCTCCAATGCATTAGCACGTAGCATTCGGCGAGTACATCTTTAGATGATGTGAATTGATAGTGTAGAAATTAACAAAGAGAACCGGTTGCAATTGCTGAGAGTTTCTTTGAGAAAACATTGAGCACTATAAAAGTATCGCCATCTCATTCGATGTCATCTGTACTCATCAAGGTGAGATTCGTCGCCAATATGAAGGCATTCACCACGTACGTCAATTTATTTCTTTCATAAATTAGAGATGGACTACTGGAAGTTATTGCCATAATTAGCGACCTACACCGAATGACTCCAACGATGATTTCCACTGCTAAATCTCTACCACAAAGGAAAGCCTCAAGCTCTCTGTTTTTAGGCGACTATTTAATAGTTAAATACAATTACCTCTTACGACCGGGCATATATAATTCGCTTGGAATTTGCAACCAATAAAGCTTAATGAACTAGTTTGAGTGATTCTTCAGCAGCATTGAACTGAATAATGTACCTTCTACCTTATATTCTACGACGTTATTTTACCTCATTGCTAACTGTTACTATGTAACTATTACTGAGAATCTTTCATGTTGGCTATGTGCCGACGTCTACAAATCCATTGATTCTATTCTATTCGATTTCACTGTTTGAAAATAGAAATGAAAGCGACCAATGGCCACAATTGTCCTATGTTTGCCATGCCTAATCATATATACATGCAGTTCAATACTTGCTTTTTACAATCCCACCTCTATTTGAGCCTTAACACTAGTGTGCCTAAACATACCTAGAGGCTACTTACATATTATTGAATACTGCTCAGTTTCGATATAATATTGGTTTCTTCATTTCTATTCTTCATTTTGTTTTTCAGGAACCAAAAAAGTCTAGTTGGGTGATATTTATAGTCGGCTTTAATAAGCAGACACGGTAACTGCTTTAGTAATTAGTTGCGAAAAGTGGAAACTACCAGGAGCTGAATTACTGCACTAGTTTTCAGTTCCTGTGTCGTTCTAGTCGTAAGATTTACCTTAGAATCAAATTCAGATGCATTGTGAATTGAATAAATTGGTTGTCGGTTCTTTCAAGGCTCTCTATGGACTAAAAAAAACTAAAGCAAAAATGCTGAATAAACTTGAAATGCGTCATGCTTGGCTTTATAGCCTAGAAGGACAAGTGAAAAAGCTGTTGTACCTATACTTCTTAACCCTTCTCCTTACATCACAGAAATCTACTCGCTTCTTCTACCACAATCTTATTCGTTTGAAATCTGTATTTTAGATCTTGCCAATGTGTTATCAAGAATTTTTCATTGTCAATTTCACTCTCATTCTTCAGTTGAATATTTTTCCTCTCTGTCTGCTATTCTATAACTTTGATGCTAATAAAAATTTCTTCACTCATGTTCATATTTCTCTTTTCTTATTTCTTACCCCTTTAATATCCCCATTCACTTACTGTCATTGGCAACAGTTATATTTTTCGGCACTTGCAGCGGTTTATTTTTCGATATTTTATAAAATTGCACAATCTTCCCCGCAAGTTGACATATCAATGGAGTTAATTTTTTCATGAACGCATACAACCATCAATCAATTTTAATGCAAGCATTCAAAATATCGCCTCGCATTCTATGGCTGCAAACTCTCATTCTTGATGTTACAGTAGTACGCACATCTTAATTAAACCAAAAAAATTTTAGTTGGACGGTAAACTTGGATAATACATGAGAATGGATGTGTCTCTTAATTTCCTATTCAAATATAAACTCGAATTTGAACAACTAGGGTTTCGACCAGTAAAACTTGGAATTATCTTATCACTGGGACGGCTGATTAGCTAATTTTGGGAAAGCAAAAAATGTTTAAGTTTACAGCAAGATGAAATTAATAAATGTTCTCTAAAGCATAGAAAAGGAAACGCTGGCGGGTATTTTAACAAGAATATCTAGTGAGGGAAGAAAAAGATTGTGGAGCGCTAGC
The DNA here is from genome assembly GCA_006503575.1 of Baylisascaris schroederi. Classification (NCBI taxonomy): domain Eukaryota; kingdom Metazoa; phylum Nematoda; class Chromadorea; order Rhabditida; family Ascarididae; genus Baylisascaris; species Baylisascaris schroederi. The sequence continues at coordinate 20,282 of QEWY01001167.1, forward strand.
GAAACAAGGAAGTCTTCTTATGTCTGTAAACAAGAACGGCTAAATACCAAAAAAAAATGATGAGCCCTCCTTGATCAATATATTCGACGCATAGATTCAATCAATTGATTAAGTGGACATATAATTCTTTAAATTTTGGTGAACTACGGTCAAATTTGGCACTAGACACCACCATATGATATATATTGAACCCTTCCAACCGAAGTTTTATAGCCTCAACAGCTCTTGAATTGAATTACCTAGTGGAAGACGGTTAACTATTAGAGTAAATTTAGATACATAAACGACATCACTATGATATATTTTCACAAAGTAAAATTCGTAAACGCCGTTTAAGAATATTGCCAATAAAATTTGCTTCAATTATCTTCATAAAACTTCTGCTAAGCAAGAATTATTTCAGCCTCGATTCAGCTATGCGAGATATTTGCATAATTATTATAATTTCTTCTTGCCTGCATATTACTCATCTGTCGGCTATGGTAAACGTAGCGTCGAAAATAATCAACAACCGATTGCGGAAGATGGCAATTAGAAAGCCGAAGAAAAACCAATCCACATATGAAAATTATGCAGTAATTTATAAACTTAATAAAATGAATAAAATGCTCTATTTATTTCTCTTCACTCCATTCATATAAACAGTCCGATATTGACGATTCGATGAGCGATTCAATTTGATACCATGAGATATTATTCTTAATGAGCAACTCTTGATACGGTAGCGGAAAACGATTCAGCAATGTCAAACGGTCATGCGATTTCTTTGCATACAACGTTAGGTTAGGAGGTGAAAATTTTGCAAATTTAGCTGCTATCAGTTAAGATGTATTGAAGCTTACGTAGATGTTCGGTTATTTTTATACCTTTAATTTTATACCGGCTAGAAAGGATATTGGGTTAATTTTATACCTTGATTTTTATCAACTAGAAAGGATATTTGGTTGATTTTATCTTTAATTTCATACCGATTAGAAAGGATATTGGGTTAATTTTATACCTTGATTTTATAGCAATTAGAAAGTGCTAAAGTTGCAAAAATGATAATTCCCTGAATGCGACAATCAATTTGTTATTTTATTTCCTTTCGAAAATGTGTAAAATTTCGTTGAGAACACAACATTGAAGCGATAGAAAAAAAAACTTGATTCCACAAGGTCATTTGCTACACCAAAACAACTACACTGAGGAATACCACAACCAATAAGACTGCTAAAATGTTAAAAATTACTTTTTGATTTCTTAATTAAAAATAAAATTTATTAAGAGAAAATCGCCGAATAAAAATATGAGTCGCTAATTCATTCATTGATCTACGTTTAACTATCTTAAAATAAATATCCCTAATATTATTCTTCAAAAAGCAGACGATTAAAGAAGCATTATTGATATAACGGCCTATAAGATAATCAGTTATATCTCGTTGACTACAATGTTTGCATCACTTTTATTGCAATCGACAAATACTCTCTTGAGAATTCACATTTAGCAAGCAATATTTCATTGCATTTGTTGCATTGCATTTAGTGCAATAAATTCTTATTGCATTCGGCTTTTCATATCTGACGCAAACTTTTAAAAAAATTTTTTTTGACGAAGCTATAGATTGTTGCTATAGCTTTCATGTTAAACTTTCCGCTTGCACACCCTATTTGGGCATCTTTTTGAATAGAACTTTATGGTTTCATGTCAGTTCATCCTTAGAGACATCTTTTTTAGCCAGCAACTGGGTTGTCTATGAAATAATTTTTAATTATTTCGTTTGCTAGTGCATTCTCTAGGAATTTCATTTTGGTTGAATGTCATATCCGTCATCCTCTAGTGCAATTGTTCTATAGTACGATGTATGGATATATGCTGTGAAATATTTATATTAGAGAGGGCAAGAAGCAATAAATCGATGAGATTAACCCAAGTAAAGTGACAATCTTAGGTCGTATTAAAAGCATTGTTTTTTTTTGTGTTTATCAACTAGTTGGAATAAAACAAATATTTTTTGATTAGACGTAGTTAATAGTTTGTTGCAGTATAAGTAAATCAAAAATTTGACTCCCACCTTATAGGAAATGGTTTCAAAAACTTCATTGCCCTAGAGTATCCTGTACGAAGAAATAAAAAGAATTATACGCCGATGCATTTATAAACTATGTCGGCTATAAATGCTCACTTCGGATCCCCAGTAATTCATTCATTCCATCTATGCAATAGCGGGACAAAGAACTGACAACAATGATGAAGAAAACGCTGATTTGTATAGTGTCATATTGTCGATGAATTTTTCCAAACACTACGACATCACTTTAAATATTTTAAGCGGAATACGCATAGTTTATCAACAACGACAGAATACATATAATATTCCAATCTTGAAATTTTTTTACTGTTTCGTGTATAAATTTACTTCAAATGAATAGTTAGAAAGAAATTTTTTGGATAGTTGTTTGGAAATATTAGTGGCAGTGTTAAATGCTATAACAAATTTCTGTTTCAATGCCATAGAAAGCCTAAATTGGTCATTTTAGCGGAACCGTAGAAGAAAAATTGCCTTCGCTTCTTAACAAGTCTGCTTGCGTCAGACTACAACCTATTCAACTGCGACGAATGTCCCGATTTCACAAACGATCATACGAGCCAAAAAAAGACAACAACAACATTTCGCTTTCAACTGATTAGAAACGCTTCAATAAATCAGCATAAATGCAAATTCTTCTATATATATATATATATATATATGACTGCATATGACGGGATGAGCCCATTGTGTTTGTTCACAGATTGACATGTTGGATTTGAAGAAAATCTAATCCCTTCAGTGTCTGCTTTTATATATTATTATGTTGATGAAATTGATCTTTTCAAAAAATGCACAAGGAATTCAATCGATTTCATAAAATAAAAAATCGAAATTGCCGATATCGCTTTTTATGACTTTTAAATCAAAAAAAAAAAATCGTTCAAAACGATATGAAAAATTGGATAAACTATCAAAGAGAGTAAACTAAGAACAGAGAAAGCATGAAATTGGTCAAATCCAACTCTACAATGCTATAGGGCTAATGATTTATGGTAAAGCATATTTTAACGATGGCAATTGCCAGCCGAAAAATTAACCTAAAATTAACTCATCAAACTGCCCTCCTTCATCCGAAACTACCCATTCATCGTCTATCTAACCCGTCTAAATCTTCGGCTTTAGCCCCTTTCACCCTCAACTGGAAATTTTTAGCGCTTATATGAGCTACAGTTTCCAACTATGCTGCTTAAGTTTGACTAACTGATGCGCTATTTTAAGTTATATCATAAGCAAAAACTCGGAAATTTTTTTTTGCACCTTTTCATCGTTCCGAGACGAAATCTGCCGAGTGGCTGACTTACTGCTTTTTTTAAACAACGTACCTAGAGTATCAATCAATATAGCAACTATGTACTCTATTAGCTAACCAAATTCAAGTATCTGCGTCAGTCATGCAATAGTACATCCTGAAGGCATTCACGTCTCATTGCTTCGTAAAATCGCTGCAAAAATGTAACGCATGTGAAGCATTCTTTTAAAAATATTCGAATTGCATTAGAGATACACATGGAGATGTTTGCATTGCAAAAGCATTTAAATTATGTGTGAAATAATATTGCAAATTTGCAATAAAATGAGAGCCTAGGAGAGGTTTTCAAAATAATGCAACTAGATGTTAAAAATATTAAACAGTAATTGCAAAACAATATGTCGAAATGAAGATGATTATTGCAAGTGATGAGTGAATGGTGAATTTAATATTGGCGTTTGATGCAACATCACCGAAGAAATGAAGATGCGCTCTAGTTTAGAACAAACTTACGATTACGTCGGTGATGTTAGAGGGAATTTTTTACAACTCCAGATTTTCGGGATTTTGCATTGCCTACTTCGGAAGTGTGGACAACTTTCAAGTGTTTCGCAAGAAGCGGTTCAATACACGTGGGAGTGGGGGACCCTCATAACAATATTTTCTATCACTCTCGAGAAGTTGGAAATTTTGACGGTGCTTCATTTTGGTGTGAGCAAAATTGTATTACAAGATGTTGTCATCTCATTGATTTATTAACCCTTTTTCAGCTCGGATTTGCAGAATGTTAAGTTGTTTCGATTACAATGGCCTGTATCAGTGCAACGCAACAAGGATGCATCGGATGTATCCCGAGACGGCGTTGTCTCATAGAATCACGCAAGCCACTTCCAGTCCTAATCAAGCGGCCACGTTGCTATGTCCTTCATCGCTTGGCCAGTGCCATTTTCCGCTAGACATCAAACGCTCTCATATCCCCTAGGCGTAATTGTTCGTCTCTATTCCCGTTCAAAGTTTTCGTAAAACGACCATTTGAAGGCATCTATGCAGATGCATGCTAAACACTTTGAAAATACTTAGTAGTCTGCTATGATTAGCAAAATTAAGAGTGATGATACGATTTGACGTAACCCTTGATCTTTTTATTGAATTTTAAGCAGCAAAATTTCATTCGACTTCCTATTATGATTTGCATAAAAAGCACAATACTCCTATTTGGTTTTCTTAGATAACCTACTTCCCTCCCCCTTTCTTTTACTCCTATTTGGTTTTCCTAGATAACCTACTTCCCCTCCCCTCTTCTTTTGCTTCTATTTGGTTTTTCTAGATAACCTACTTCCCCTCCCCCCTTCTCCTTCCTTAATATTTATTTCTATGGTTCAATATCCGTAAGCAATATTGGATGTGGTTTGTTGAGATTAACGTAATATGAAACTTTTTCCGTTGCCAATAGCGCATAAAAAAAGGCTCAAACTGAACAAAACATCCCAATGTACATAGGTGCATTGTGTTAGTGCATCACTTTAGTATGTACGATATCTTAGAACTTAGAACAAAGTTTTAGAAAAACTCGGTTCTTTGCTATGAATATCAAAAAGTAACAGTAAGAGAGGTCAGAAAAGGAAAAATATATGACAAGGACGAGTATTCTAATATTAATATGTTCTGATGATTGTTGCTTTCGAAGATGAATGTCTCTTGAAGACAATGCACAAAGTATAGACCCTCAACGATGAAAAATAATGGGAAAAAGGAGGTAGACTTCGATCATGTCCATGTAAATAGGCTTTAGGAGGGAGCAAGGGAATACCTTTCTACAGTAATAAAGTAATAGCATACTAAAGGGCAATTTCTACACAATTATGCATCACTCCTAATAACGGCACTATTAATTTCTATCAATTTTTCTTTAATTAGGTGATTTCAATACTGAGAAAATGGTTAGCGATATAAAGTGAACTAGAAATTGGATTGTTTTTCTTTCTTGCAATAAATCGCTCATAAAAATAAACAAAATTCGAGGGCGTGTCACATAAAGTTTGCTGTTCAAATTGTTTGTTTGCTGTAAATCATTGGACGGAAAATAAGAACTATTCTCTATATAAGGCAAATATGTCAACTGCTCTATTCGTTTGTTCAGCTTTTCAATCGATTTCGATTTTTTAGCCGAAATTTGGCAAAAAATTTGCATAGAAATTTCCTTCGTTTTATCATCGCTATAACACTTCCGACTTAACGAAAGAGGGAACGCAGCTGTGCATTTGTCAGTTTATTTCTATGCTTTGATTTTGCACGTATCCAACAAATTCACCCATAATGGTGAATTTATTTGACGTCTTTTCTTGACGGATGAAATATTCGCGTCATATCTCATTGGCATATGAAGCAAATAGCCTCAAACATATGCGCTCCATTCCCCTTTCTCCGTTAAGTAAATAGTAAATATCGTAGGTTATGTTATTTGCATAAGCTCAAATCCAATTGATTAGTTTTAAGCGATATATAAATTCCCATCTATTTAAGAGGTGATTTCCATAGGTGTTATCTCCTTAAAATCAACCTATTTATTTGAATAATAATATGCATTAGTGATTTCTTTATTTATTTTTTTCTACATATTTATTGTGCAGTGGAAATTCGAATTCACTTCATCATAGAATATAAAATTCTGAAGATATTACTTTATATTCTATAAGATAGAGAAATTCAAGGGTCTGAATCGACATTTGTGATAAAACGAGATATAAAAATGAAACAAACGCAGCGATTATCTAGCTAAAGGAAATCGAAAAACTTAAAAATGCAAATAAAACCTTCATTGTAATTAAGCGCCATTCAAAATAGGAAATATAGTAGGCGTTTGAGAATGTGAAGTGAGATGAAGCATTAAATCTATCGATATAACTTTCCTATCGGTTTTTGAAACTAATTAATTGGATGAAAGGATTATAAAAGCGGATATTGTGGTAGTTAATCTAGCCTATTTCATTATTTTTCAATATTCATCGTGATCGAATATCGAATATCGTTGATTAAAATATAAGTTTATCAATTTAGGTAACAGGTTTCATCGAATTTCCTTATCTGCCTCTTGAATAGCTGATAACAGCATATATATCATGATAGGTCTTCACTAGTGAAAACTAGAAAAATGTTCATCAACGTTAAAGATGACGACTAGATGTTCACATGTGGTCAATGAACGTCTATGATAGAAAGGATATTCAGTGATCATATGTGATTGAGTTTATTCAGTTTATCTAAGTCAAACAGCCACTCTATTCGAAATATATTTATTTCATTCATTTTACTTAAAAAACCATTAATAAATCAAAATGCTGCATTTCCTAACGCTATTAACGCCCACTTAATGCTCTATGACTTCTATTTCGGCATTTCTTTAGCGATCGATCAACAACTAAACGTTGATTTCATTTTTTTAAAATGCTTTTATTCATTTTCCATAGGAAATAGCAATTAAATTCATATAGAAATATTCCTAATACAGTGAAAATTGTTAATTAATGTGACTAATATTCAACTCAACTCACTTCAATTCAAATTATTTATTTGCTCTCTTCAGACGCTAATAAAGTCAATCATCAAACCTACTTCACTTTTCATGTATATATTTATTATCACGTTTTAAATTTTTTTTTTCAGAAATTTTCTAATTCATTCTCACCAACTTGTTAATGAATGTCACTCGGTATATCTGTGTGCTTTTTAGGCTAGTCATTCGCTCATTGATTGGCATTTAGTCTTAATGCCTCTCATCCAACTGCCGCATAAACCATTTTTGCAAATAAAATTTGATTTCTCTAAATATTCGCTCATTTATTTCATCAAGTAATCAAATTAAAAAAAACTACTTTTTATACATTTATTGGTGCCAAGCGTTCAACATGAACTTTTTTGCAAAAAAAAAAATTAATTTGTGCATTTAAATGAGATCCAAGCTGTCAGCAAGCATTTTATTGCCAGACGAATCAATGAGCGTAAAAAAAAAAAAAATTTATTTAGAAACAGCTGTTAATAAGAAATCTTGTTAACACTTGTCAGATAATTTTTTGCACGATTCCTATTAGTTGATTCTTAGTTAATATGAATTTCTCTTTGTGTTACTTAATTTTATTTTTTATTTTTTATTTTTTTTTATTTTTTATTTTTTTTATTCAAACGAAATGAACATTTTTCAACGTTAAAACATTTCAATTAGTGCGTATGAAATTTCTCTGCATTGTAACGCATTTCGAAATGCCAGTAGCTTCCCTCTATGTTGAGAAACGCCTATTTAGTGCAATTTTTAATTAAGCAGAATATTTCATCCACATTGCTATCCTAACATTTTTATTCACTCAATAATATTCTCCATCTATTTTGCTCAACTAAACCAACAAGTATTGTTGAAAATTTAAATACTATTTATATTAGAAACTAATTTTTATTATTCACTGTAGCATTCTTATACCCATAAAAATATTTCTTTCCAAGAGAGTGTCTATTGATCATTTTTTTCGCTACGATAAAATTGAGTATCCATAGTATTCAACTCTACATCCATTATACTTTAAATTCCCTCAGAAATATAGAAATTGCAATGTTTAAATATGTCATCAAATACATATTAATGAATAATTATATTATAAACTAAAGGTGTAGGGTGGCTTGATAGAGTGGTTTTATTAATGAGATCATCGACTTATCATTGGAGTGCTCATAGATAGAATGTCGAAAATTGAGCTATGTCTATATCTGGTTTGATTTTCTAATATAGTTGTAAAATTATAACTAAGGCACCTAGCTACTAAAAGCCTATATACGATCTACTTATCTTTTGCTTGAATTTTTTATTAGTATTTTATTAGTGAATCTATTAATGAAGTGAAGAATATTAGTGAATTTATTAGTGAAGATAAATGTCATATATATTTCCTTCCAAAAAAAAAGCTAACTCATGAAAATCCCCTGTCCACAGTTGAGAGGCAGTAAAATGCTCTCATTGATAGCTATAGATTTTGGACTTATATCAATGCTGTCTTCTATAATAATTATTTACATTCTAGAACATATGATATATAACCTAATATCTTTCAGAAACAAACATATAAGTTCCATTTTCATAAAAGCTCTTAGTAATAGCTTAACGACCATAATATCCTCAAAAAGAGCCCTGATTATAGACTAAAAATCGAATGATATGAAAGCGGATGTGAGGAAGTTATCGAACAAACAAAGACGACACAATGCACCACGGTAAACGGCGAGTCTCGTCGCAACCGACTCGTACAACAACAGGTACCAAAATGTTTTAAACATTATTATTTTTCTAATTTTCAATCCTATTGATTTATTCTGATGATTTGCTGTCATTCATCGCCTTAGATCTTCATAATTTAAGATTAAAGTATCTTATGCAACTACGGACATGATTTACAGGCATTTTATACATTCTAACTCATTTTGTCGTATCGTAGATGATAAAGGTTAAGTTTATGGAACTCAGAAAGCTTCAACATTACATAGGAACTTTGTAAACTTAAGTTGGAAATGGAGTAATTTATAGCACAAACGCGCAGTCATCGCTAAAACTCTGCTTAACACGTCAAAAATGGTCAACTTTTCTTAATGAGAAATTAACATCAAAGAACTCCGAGGAGTTGACTCCATAAAACATTGAGAAGGTAATGGTCCTCTTGTATGCTCACTTAGCTCAACTTTTCAAATTGTTGCCATCAGAGCACCTAACTTATGGTCACCATTGGCGATAAAAACATAGACTGCGATAAAGTAGTACGATAACTTACGATTAGAGAGTAGAGTACGATAGAAAAACATATAGCACTACCTATATTTTATGTAGAGTGCCTGATATTAAGGGAAAACCTGAGAATCTTATGAGTACAATCACTTCGCTATATTCTTTTTGATAATCACTAGTTTTTTTGCTTATAGGTAACAAAACTCTACAACAATCATTATCATATATCATAATGATTATTGACAGCTGGCTGATGAAATACTGATAAAGTGTAAAATACAAAAAATGATAACACGATAATGTATAAATAATCGCTAATATCATTTAGTATCATTAAATATCATAATTAAAACCATATAAGCATCCAAAATCTTCAGCATCCACAATTGATGAGTTTAAAATTGTTGACAGCAGAAATTCTCATTTTTAAATTTCAGTTCCATTCTATTGGCAAATCATTCAAAAAGTATTCAATTTCTGCGAATGGCTTATCAAAACAACACAAACAATACTACTCGATTTTTTGCTTCAACCAGCACCTCTACCATTGCCTCCAATTAGTGGATATCGTCATCCAGAATCCGTTATGGAATGTGAACAGCCCATCTATACATCGCTAAGAATCGAACAAACCAAACAACTCAAACGAGTTTCATCGCTGAGGAATTTACGTCTACAACGTTTGAAGGCAAATGTCACTCGAAGTTTACCACTAACGTCATCATATGCGCATGGTTCAATTAGAGTAAAACCCGGCAGTAGGAACGATGGAAACGATATAAGGCGCAGTAGGTATGCACCACCCGGCTGTTCATTGATTTACTATCGCTAAATACTTACAATAGAAAAGTCGAACTTCATTCGGTATGGTTGATATTATGTCTTTCTTATATTACATTTGAGTGTTTACTTGATTATAAAAAGTCGTTCTTATTGCAAAATTAAAATTATTTTGCATTGAGAAATTACAAAAAAAAATGCAAAATTAGAAACACACTGCAAATTTTGCATTTGAAAATTGCAAATTTCTGCAATCGTTAATCATAAAATGAAATGCTACTATAATAATCAACATTATTATTCTAACGCATAACAAACTAAATGCAAATTGTTAACTTTAACTACTATTTATTTTAAAATGAATTAATTGCAATTCTTTCATCGATATTGCACAACAAATTTTTTTTTTTAAATGATGCGGGTACTTATTGATGCTTTATTTTATTTTATTTTGTTTTTTTCTCCCTTTTTTTCAAATCCATTAGATGCACTAAATCCATTAAATGCATAAATTAAATAGCTTTCACAGCTGTTATTTTATGTATTTGCTAATTTTTATATGAAAGTAACGATAAAACAATTTTCTTGCCTATTCACAATGTTAATAAATTAAGAATAAATTATTTTATGTCTCTCAGTTGATAATTTCCACTTGAAATATTACCCTATATATTACTTACAATATGCAAATTAGTTTGACCAGCCTCAATAAGAATGAAAATTTGCAACGATAGATGGAAATTTCTAACGAAAGATGAACGCTTCTTTTTCCGTTAAAACAAAAAACAAACAAAAGCAAATATTCAGCTTTAATTTCCCATCGCATGAATAGATTACATTTATTTTTATTCAAATATGTTCTCATTGATGATTAGCGAGTAAGAAATGGAATATTTTTGCTACAAAAATTTTTTCAGCAATGTAAAATATCTTCCTTAACCGAAAATTTGATCAAACGATCACTGAACAGCGGGACAGAGATATCGTAGAGTTGTTAAACGCGCAAAGAGTTCAAGTTTCTTAGAAAAAATCTATAAAAATTTTCAGTTAATTTTTAGAAAAATAGATTTTAAATACTTTTACACAATGGAAATTTAAAAAACTCTACTATAGAGTTTCTACTACTTATATGCAAAGAGGGTAAAAAAATACATCGTTAGATGCGCATATTGGGAAGATAGATTCACATCGATAAAATGCACGAAATGTTTGTTGTCCGACATCAACCGACTAAATACTTCAGACACCTTCGTGTTAAAACGTTCTCTACATGATTATGCAATGTTTTGCAATGCTTTTCTATTAAGATAAGTAAACAAAGATGCCGATTACTGCAAAAAATGTTTCCTCTAAAGTACTCAATAAAAAAATGCAATATCTTCAAGCAATGCGTCTAATTTAGTGTATCAGAACGATGTGAAGGACATATAGTGATGAGCAAAAAGGCTGTATATGATATACTTACTATAAGTTGCAAATATTTTTAATAGTATTTCAATAAGTATGAGAGTTAATTATATAACTGGAAATTTGCGTTAACGAGTGCTTAGGAAATTTGCATTAAAAATTTGCCTTAATAAAATTGACCAGATTAAAATTTTAAAAAACTGGCCAACTGGCCAAATTAAAAAGAACTGACCAACGGCCNCATATGTATGTGTGTGTCTGCTTGTTTGTCGGGGATTGCTGGAGCCAGTTACCGAATTCAGTGGATATAATTGAAACGATACGAAGACCGTCTATACCACTACTTTTAAAAGAGGCATCCGAGAGTGGAAAAATTTTGTGTGCATTTTACAGCGATTTGTTTTTTTTCATTTAAACCTGCCCGATTGAAAAAAAAAAAACGAGTTTTACGAAGAATTTGTGCACGCAGTCGGATTAATTACTAACGAACGCAGTATTCTCCATATTCAATTCTTTTTTTTGGTGACTTGTGCAAGCGGCTGAACACGTGAGTAAGGTGCAGAAGTACATTCGTGACAACCGTTTCAGAAAGTTTTTTCTCACCTTATTGAATAATTTACTACTCTACTAGTTCACTGAGTTATGAACGATATTCATCCATTCAGCGGTTGTCAATAGCGAAAATCAAAGAAAGAACAAAAAAAAAATAGGAGTGATGTTTGAGATAATATATTGGAAAGACGGTTGGAATTTAAATAATGCAAGATTTTTCTGTTATTTCTGCTCACATTTTGAGCTCATAAAGGTTTTAAATGATGTCATTTTGTCTGCAGATTTTTGCAGATCTGCACTTGCAGACGACATTAAGACAATGTTATGTTCATGGGTTTTTACTATTGTACACATATGCGTTTCTCTGCCTGTCTGTCTGCCTACCCTTTAGCTTTGATTCGGAAATCACTAAGGTGACCTAATATTAACCTGTAGGCATTTGATGGAAGGCCACCGTTGCATCCTTGATCGATAATATCGCAATCAACAAGCTCCTGTTCGGATAGGGAGACCAGCTTGCCGGTCTTGATTGCCCATGCGCCTTCGATATTGCCAGTCACAGAAAATGCCCAGCAACTACCACATGAGCCTTCAAACGATATTATGGCTATTTTGAAGCTATCAAAAGAATATTTATTTGAAACTAATATCTGCTCTTCTTAATCCTTCTATCAGGTTTTTTTCATACGTCGAAATCCGCATCTGCTTTTCTTGTTACAGTGGATTAACAACATCTTGCTAACATATGATCGCTGATCGATGGTGATGCGATCATAGCTACCTCTGTGTTTAAAAATATTCGACTTTGTTGGGAACTTCGCAAGCACCCACAGTAAACGATATTTCATTGAAGTGCCATCTGTGCCGTCTCAAGCTTATTGCCGTCCATAGAGGATTTAATACGAATTTCCCCTCCCCGCATTTCAGTTAAACATGAGTGCCTCGAGCCGCTCGCTTCCCGGGAATTCGCGAATCATTATTTTCTTTTGAAATTTTTTTCTTGGCATTTGCGGTATATTCCTTTCAAATTTGCGAGTGATTTCAAATTTTGTGGCCAAAATTGGGAATCCAATAGTTGACAGGTTGTGAGATATAATCTTCAACTCAACAGAACTAAAAATTAAGCGTTAGATTCCTAGTGATCGTCTTATTTGAATGAACCGTAAATACTGAGCGAGTTTTGGTTTCACTGAGAGAAAACGATAAAAAGACCGAAAATTTTATACTCTCAGGTGATCTCCCATCAATCCTTTAGTGTGCTGATTCAATGTTTATTTGTAGTCCACCTACTAAAAATGCCGAAATTTACAGCCAGCCCACCCTCAAACTGGGCAAATTTAGGGAGAGGAAACAGTTAAATATGATTCAATTGAAGTAGATTGGCATGCATTTAATCGGGGATATCTTCAGGGAACTAAAATCACCTTGATTTTTGACCTCAGTGACAGCGTTCTTCTCTCGCCAATCGAAGCTTTCAGGTATACCGTTTTGTGCGATTCCGAATTGTTTGAAATTCGCTATTTTATTGGGCACTTTTGGAGATTCCCATTTATATGGTAACATTACCTAAATAACAGCTATCATTTCATATTTGAACCGATCAACTTACATCATAAGAGCATAATTAAAGGTTCAAACCGAGTATAAATTTAAGTAAGTTTTAGGTTCAAGAAGTTTTAGAATGACTAGATATTGCCATCATAACAACTTGGAAAGAAGTTGAAGAAATGTAATCACCTTTCTGAACTCAGCTTGCGTTAAGTCGCTGAATTGCGTTTCTCCATAAACGGCGGTACCTTGCTCATTTGCTTGCCAAATTTTTGCTGCACGTAGATTTCGCTTATAGATACGAAATCGCTTCAACATTTCTTTTTTGTTTGAATATGTTCGATTATACCTGTAATTTATGCAAATCTTAGCGTTGAACCAATGTTCCACTTTGTCATCGATAATTACAGAAAGAAGGGAAGGAAAAAAGAATCACCCACATAGGAAGATCACATTTTTATGCTAATTTAAGTGTCAACACCCCACCCAACCCCCTCCCCTCTCCTAGGTCATCTCGCCTCCATGAAACCATTACTGCATCGTTAGCTAACATATTAATTTCCCATCTATTCTTATAATTTATCCACTTTAACATTTTGTAATGGTCTCGAAATTGCCTTCTTCTCATCTGCTGATTCCTGTACATCGTAACCGATTTCAAAACACCAGTACTGCCATATTGTCGAGCCAAATCCTAATGGTACTCTCAATGAGATAAGGCAATCTAATGGAGGGTACTCCCCCATCTCTCTTATTGTATTCTTAGACATAAAAATGAGAATAGTTTAAAGAAAACATTTTAAATAATTTTAATAGAATTTTTATACAAAAATTCCTAAATGAATATGATTATTTCTATTTCTCTTTAGTCAACAAATCCTCTAAATATCGAAAAGACAAGAATATTTCCTTATTTTAAAACTAACCGTTCAATGAAACCACCGAAGAGATTCCATGCACCATAATCTTTAGCTTTGATATGATGATTCAATGCTAAACGTTCATTTGCTCCTTTCACTACTAAATTTTCTTGACCATTGCGAAGGCGATGCGATTGTCTCTTTGGGCTGTAAATAATATTATTCATTCCTTCCGACAGAGATCACTAATATAGGAATGAAACGACCAAGCAATTCTAAAAATGTTTTGCCCAAGTTTACTAATTTGATAATTTGCATAACTCTCACGATCATAAAAAAAAGATCTATGTAAACAAAATGAAGTAGTATTCGATCTGCTGAGCATATAGAAGGTAAACTATTTTTTCATGCAGGCCACCTTTTATGTTTCAATGGTGGAAGTGTTCGTTGATTTTTTAGCATCACATTTTAATGTACCCATTGAGCGTTCCGATAGACTCAGAAGGATGGCACAATCGAAGAAACCCTGTTTACCATGTTCACAAAATGCCACTTACTAATATAGTAGTAATCAGAATCACTTCAATTAGCCCAATCATTGAAACAAGAGCAAAATTCAAATTTGGCTTTTCTTCTCAAACTTTATCCTGAAAAAAAGGAGCAAAAAATAGGAATATTGGAACATCTCTGTCTCACATCCAGTTACTGCTGCTATTTTGGCCAAAACTGTGATAATAAACTTTTCATTAAAATATCAAAAATCTGAATTGTCTATAGCATGTTAAAAATTTACCCGTCGGGAATTGCAATAGATTGAAAGCATTTCTGCATTAAAAACAAAAACCTGCAAAAGTCGCATGCGAATTTGCAAAACTATTAAATCATAGAACTGTGCTTCTCATTTCAGTGTTTTCAAGCCGATCATCCCCTCCCCATCCTTTCTTCCTATGCATATGTATGAATATATATGTTTTACTACTAAATAACAATTATAAACGTTAAAAGTGAAATCCTAAAAGCAGCTTACTGTGAGATATGTGGTGGTGTCGGTGTTTTATATTCCGAGCAACCTTTATTCGTTATCTCTTCGATATTTTCCCATTCGCGGCGTATAATTTCTATATTACATACCTTAAATTATTTATACGATTATTTTCTTCAACTTTAATTCTTTTTATATTCCATTCAAATTATTTCTGACAGCTCACAGGAAGGTTCATCTTTATGTTATGTTTATCGCTTACAGCTATGAATCGCTTACGGCTCATTTAAAAAACGAGGAAAACTAGGATTTCGCATTCATAGCTATGCTATTATCTACAAATATAGCGCTGCAATAGTTATCTTCTTTCCATATCATCAGCAATGTCATGGGTGGATCAAACAATATTAGAATGGTTCAGTATGTGTCTTTAAGGGCCCTAATGGGCAAATATTTTCAGAAGTGTATTCCATTGAGACTGACGCGAGTCAATTATCAAATCGAATCTGAACAGATCAGATCAAATCAATGGTGGAATCGAATCGAGTTGGATCAGATCAATGACCGAATCGAATCGAATCAAGTCGAATCAAATCTTTGACTCGCAATCAAGATGTACGGCTGTATTTCTGACAACATAAAAACTAGTGGAAAAAAATTACGTAACTGATGAATGCAACGCTGATAATCGAAAAAGTCGAATGTTTGGGTAGGATTAAATCCCACCTGAACAGGTTTCATTTCAGCTCATCTCAACTGTTTACCTATACGCATTTTCTTGAAAGATTTAATGAATATGGAACATACCAGTTGTTTCGCGTTTTCATTTGTTTTGCACGGTTTGTCTTTCACATCGTCATGACTCACTTTCTGAAACACATTAGACTATAGGTTGAAAGCATCGTACGAAGAAAATCAAAACAAATGCCTCAAACAACTGGAGCATATAATAGCCGGAAGCAATAAATCAAGTAAGTAGGACAGGTAATAATCGAAACAGGTAAAGGACAATAGAAAGCAGCTGAAACCAAGAGAAATCTTAAAAAGTTTGTAAAAGTTGTTGCAACAGCATTGCAAATCTAATATGTTGAAAATTGGTCGAAGATTGTTGCAAAGAGCCGTTTTCATGATTGCTGTTTCCGTTGCAATTGCATCATTAGATTAAGAATGAAAATGCAAAATGCTGTATATTGTAAGAAGGCGGTATAATAGCAGCGTTACTAAATATTGCAAATATAAATGAAATAAAATTTTCTTCAAATTGTTTCAATCTTTTCTTCTTTTTTATTAGTGAAAAATTTCTAGGAATTTTCAAATCTTTCTTTTGGTCGATTATTCTAAGTTTCAAAATATGTCATCAACGGGAATATGAAGTCAATACTAATATATAAATTCCCGAGGCACGCAAATTGCCTGTCTTTGCGTTTCTATATTATGTATTGTTTTGTCAGTGTTAACAATTAAAGCCGTCATCTCCTTTTTCCTTTGGCGCTTCTATATCAACTCGATCCACCCTCTTATTACTAAGATCACTCTCCACCACTCCATCTTTCCTTTGCTGGCCACCCCCTGAGTCTTTCGATCGTTTCACACATTCAAACCATGCGAAGAAAACTCAAATTCTTGTCCCACAAATGTTTTACGCAAAATTTCGCTACCTGCCCCACTTCCTTATCGATCAGGCGGTGGGAAGAGAGTTCCTCCCCACTTAGCCCCCTCCTCTCGTACTATGGCAACCCTTTTAATAACAATACAACTTAAATCGTTCAAATCCCAAAAAAATCGAGGTATTTTTTCGAAATTTAGGTATGCGGTCCTATTATAGGCAAAAGCAATTGTACACAATATGAATAGAAATAAAAAATTAGCTCACATTTTTTGCGCAATTTGATTGTGCAATAAGAATCTCTAATTTATATTTCATTCCAGCGACTAATTGCATACGAACTCGAAGTACACGAAGTGGTATCCAATGATAACGATCGTTCGACTCTTTGTTCAACTTGTTCACCGCTCGCCACGACATTTCCTTAAATATTAAAAATTAAACGTCCTAAAAAAGTGACTTAATATTTTCTAATTAATAAATACCCCCCCCCCTCCCGCTCACATTTTATATTGTTTTATGTAAGCCTAAAATTCGAAAATATGATATTTTATTCTCTATATTAAGCAATAAAAATTTTTTTCTTTTTTTTTTCTTCATTCAGTAACTTTTGAATATCATATTTTATATTATAGAAGGGATTTTTTTAATTTTTCTAAGCTTTGGGTTCACCGAAATTGCATCGAAACTAAAAAATGCTTCATTTTCTATATTTTAGTTATATCGTTGGCATTGTAAAAATTTTCCTTTCAATGTTCTGCATTCATTTTATGCGCCCAATTTTCCTTTCATAAAGCTATATAATTTATTTAATAATACTTAACGTGATAGTTGATATGACAATTGAAAATTTGATACTTATATGATATGGTAAACAAGTTATGCGATAATGCTGAAACGTTATGTCTAAAAATTAGTGATGAAGCTTGATAAAAATTTGGAAAAATAAGAAATATATCATTCAAAAATCGAATCAATACTTTTAAATAAAATATTAGCTGAATAAAAATTGCGCATTTGCTTTCTTTCTATCAAAAATATTTAAAAGTTTTCCTTCTAAATTGAAGTTTTCAAAATTTTTCGAATGATAAAAGCTCATATTCAAAGATTTTACTATGGATATACTTTTGCTACTTCTGGAATTTTCCCACTATTGAAATTAAAAACTCCGAGTACTGCACGGCAACTAGCTCGAGCTTTGGTTGTCTTGAAAGAGTAATCTGACTAATACATGGGCACTCCCCTGCCTTTACCCAATTAGGAAAATAGGTTGGAAATAAGAAGAATGCCAAAAGCTGGAGTATTTGCTGAACAAGCGATGAAAACACTAAAAACTTCAGCAATTTTGAAAAAACTTACGCCCGCTTTTTCTATTCAGATTTATTCGACAGTAAACTTCATCGAAAAAAATAATACACCACGAAATCTTTCAAAAATTCGATGCAATACCCAAAGTCCATCCAAGATTTGAGCTTAATTTGGAACTATCTAATTAATCGATATGCATGATCAACATTAAGACGAATGAAAAAGCGTTAAGCACCTCATATTTGTTATCAGTGATCTCATCGATATCTCTGTATTCGCCAACACCGATGACACTATTTACCGTCAATGCCGTTATGAGGATAACGTATCCGATTATCATCTTTATTCACCTACAAAATGATATCAACACAATATGAAATTTCAATAAATTTTCCNCCCATGTGTATTTTATAGCTTGCTCTACCTTCATAATGTGGTATTTGCACTTAAGCAGCGTGAAAGAGTTCAAGTATTTAAGGTATAAAAAGAAAACATGAGCCAAAAAGCAGCTCCGAGCTCCGATACTATTGACTGATGATGAACTGCAGCGCTAACACTTGTTCATTCTTTACGACTACATTGTTGCGCTTTTCCTTTCAAAACACTTTAGAGCAAGTGGTGTTATAACACGGATGATTCATGATTTCTTCTGTTAGGAATTCTTCAGATTTGCTATTAAAGTGAGGAAAAATTTGGGTTTTTCGAGGCCATTTAAAGACTCGAAGAAAGTTTGAGTGGTAATTGACGCTTAGTTCTGCTAACCCATCGATTCCGGAATGGAACTGACTGGACCGGAGCAACACCAACATCCACTCAAGTAACAGGCAGCTCTACCATCGATTACGGAATAAAAGGTACTGAACCAGAGTAACACCAACATCCACTCAAACAACAAGGAGAATTTACAATATTAATTCGGTTATAAAACAACTCCTTGAAGGGCATTCTAGGAAAAATAGACGCCCGTCACCTGAATTATTTTAGAACGAAAAAAAAATCGTTAGCTCTTCTCCATTTCCCAAAACCTGAAGAGGAGTGATCCAATATCACATCGTTCCGGCAATCAACAAAATCCTGCTTGATCCTGAAAGTTTTCGCACTTGATCGTAACTGTTTGGTACATCAGCTAATTATTAAACGATAATCACGTCTATTTGTCTATTTTTCTACTGCATTTTCGTCGTTTTATATTTGCCCTTTCTGAACGATTAACGGTACACATGAAAGTTTACAATTTATTCCAATTGAAAGTGATTATAACAACGGCACATACATCAACCATATAATTGAAGAGCATTTCCATCTACCTTTTACAAAAACATAACATAGTACCAACTCGTTAGAGTTCATTTATCGAAAACTCAAAAATCAGCTAATACTTCCCCTCCTCAGTTGGGGGTAAGTTCCTCATTTATGGTAATAACAAGGATGTTTTTCAAACCTTCTACAAGTAAGATCTTTTTCTTCCTTAGTTCCTATGATATTCTGGGCAACTCTCTGATTCCATAATGTTTCAAATAATTGCAATCTCAGAAACCATTTACCTACAAACTCCCAGCAAGAAAGATCAAAACAGTCGAGACTAAACTAGATGCCCAAAATTCCTTCATAAAGCAACCACAAATGTTATTCCATTGTATCTAAGACGACATCATACAAGGGAAAGGAGAATTACTGTGCTCACCAAAAGGTCTAACAACTATCAAGGTGATTAGTTAAAAATTCTGAGATGATTTCTGCAATAGTCATATGAAAACAAAATTTGAAGTGAATGGATTTTTTTTTTCATTTTTGGATTGGTACCATTAGCCATATTTTAGGCATAAATTTGCTGAATTTCTTTTTGCTAAGAGTTCGACTTCATAAGTATTTGAGAGCATCAACATTATATCAATGGTTGCATCATTATACTCAAAAGTAAGTAATATCGGATAATGGATAGTTTGTGCTCAAAACAATTAGACCAATTTCACTCTCAATAAGCTTTATGTGTTTAGCCATTGCTGCATTCACGAAGGGAACATAATGTTACATCTTTACAAAGTGAGTATATGAATGAGAATTGCAAACGATGGTAGATTCTGTTTAAGAGGTCTCCTTGATTTCTTTTATGGTGAACTGCTCGAAGTTCTCCCACGGTTTCTGCCACACCGTCACAACATAGACCTATAAAATGGATCGGCTTGCTCGTTTCTGGAACCACATCAGTAAAATAAGGCAATCCAGGCGGAGTAGGGATAGGAGGATGAATACAGTACGAAAAAAACATAAACTGCTTTATGTTAGGATCCTTCCTACATAACAAATAGGCACATGAAATAGGAGGCGATAAGATAAAAACCAGGAAGTATGAAGTCCGGTTTTACCTAATGAGCATCTTCATCACATTAAGTACCAGATGACGCAACCTGGAAAGGATTTAGCTAAGAAACTTTTGCGCCATGGAGACATGCCTCAAGCTAAGTATGGGAGAAAGGAGGTTGCATGACATAATAAGGAAAGGATCACACTCGATGGTACCCAGTATATACTAAACACGGGACGGATGAGACTATAAGACGCAATCCGGAAACGGTGTAGCCCCAAAACTGCTACTCCAAACGGACCTGCTCTACACTATGGGCGGGAGAAACTGCCACCCAGTTAGGTCTACTCAATCCATCCACTGAGGCCTACATTAAGACCTGTGTCACGCTTTACGCGGAGGAGGGATGAGGGGGAAAGCTGTAAACACAATCGGGAAAGGTAGAAGCTTGGAAACTCGTGCTCCTTGAAGACCTTATATCACACTACGCGCAGGAAAGGAAAGGAAGTTCTGTGATGCGAACATGTGAAAGAAGACAATGTAATGGCCGGTTAGATGTAAATAAAAAAACAGGAACCTAATGGCACATTCACGGGTAAAAAATCAAGGAAGTCTAGGAGCAAGGAAGGAAGGACACTAAACAGGTTTCCTTTCGAAGAAGGCATCTGTTAAGGCTGCCATATTACATGACATCTCTACATGTTTCTGGTAAATATATGTTCACCGTTTTGCAAGCTTATGTAGAAATTTTTGAACACCTCAACGGGGTGGAGGTCTCAAAGCGAACTCATTTGCGAATCTCAACAAAAATTAAAGCGCATTTACCTGTCTACGACCACCTTCCTTCTCTTTGCAATTTTCCGCGTTCACATCTTCTGAAGACAGTTGCTGAAAAATGGGTACACATCAGGTTGGCACTTCCTTTAATTTTGCCACAAAAAATTTAGTACTTTTTCATCGTTTGATAATTTTTTACCTCCTCCCTCACCCTCCATCCCCCCTACTAAATGAAGTAGTCACCAAATCCGGCGACCAACGGAAGACGATGAGTCCATCAATAACTGCGTTTGCTTCAGTTTGCTGAATTTAATAAACCAACGAACAAATCAAAGTTTGCCATTCCTAGATCAGATTTCAGGCGTAACGGAAAGAAAAACAGAACAATTATGCGATAATAAAAACGGATCAAATTACATGCACAATATTTTTATAAACAACCAAACGGATTGCGAAACTAATAGATCAACCAGAAACGAGACACCGATATTGTCTATAATAAATCCCAGCAGTTTATGGTACTTCTGCACTTTTAAGAAACATTTTAGTTATCCCAATCTTAAAATGCTACTCAGTAGAATGAGAAATTACAATAAACTCATCCTGTAAGGATTAAATTAGATAAGTTAACCAACAACTAAAAGTTTAACACTGCCAACAAAGATTTGAATCTAATGGCACAACAGTGGGAGGGAAAAGGAGGGGATCGCCTCATAAGCAATAGCTTATGCCCTGGACTACAACAGATGGATGTTACCTTATAGGTGCGAATTCCGGGACTATCAGATGCAGTAAAGACTATTAAATGCACAAGTATCACCATCTAATCTCATCTCTAACAAGACCACTTCAGCAATCAAGAAAAAAAGAGAAATAAAAGATGGATAGCGATAGAAATCTTACATTTTTACGGCACTCTGATTGTCCAACAAGTATTTCGAGTTCATATTGCATGCCAGCAACGACTTGTGATTTCGCACTCAATAATTTCACTGGCATTAAATGGTACATATCGTTTGATTGCTCGTTTATACCTTTCATAGCACGCCATGAAAGATCCTTTAATAATCATTAAACACTCCATATACTCTTTAGCAAGAAACGAAAATTGAAACCGGCGAACTGCCTATTGGCCAATAAAACGGTTGTTTTCCACGATATAAAAATGTGCAAATTTGGCCGATGATAGGATAGAGGGGGGTGGAAGTTAAGAAGAGTGGAATGGTAAAGAAGGAGACCTTTTAGCCTAAAGAAGAGGTGAAGAGGGAGACCTTTTTACCTTCTTGCTTGAAACTGGTTGTAGGAGCATACCATACAAATTTCTTACACAAAAAATATATCCCAAATTTCGAGTCTGACTATGCCGCGGATTCAGATGCCTTCTTTGATTCTACTGACGAGAATGTAAACAATGCCCACAAAATACCCATTGCACAATTAGTTGAATTAACATCACTGAATCTCCCATTTTTGCAATCGGCTAAAAAATATCTACTAGTTTAAATCAAGAATAAACCTCAGTTTCATTATGGTTGAAAAAAAAATTAAGCGAAAAACATAGGTGTTGGCTAGTTTTCTAAATCCGAACTCATAGGTCTTTCTAAGTTTCAGTCAATTTTCAGCCAAAATTTTATACTATCATAAAATTGAAAGCAATCAAAGCAAACATGATTTGAGCAGAAACGTTTAGTACCATTACCCCTAAGACAATTTAATGGTTCGAAATCTGATAATGAAGTCTTACAAACAATTCATTCGAAATAAATGAGTCTCTTACTAATTAATTATATTTACTACTAATCAAAAAAAAATAGCTGAAAAGTAAATCAACCTGTAGATCCTTATCCTCAACGTTTTGTTCCTTCCATCCACCAAGCATTGTTTCGTGTGCAACAACGGTGGTTTGTACTACAAACCAAAACAGAGCGAACGTTAGTATTCTTTGCATTGCCGCGCGCATATGGACAATATACTAGAGACAGCAGGGAGAGAGCAGAGAGGAATGCAAAAATGCAACGCGGTGTTCCTTGACGCCGAAAACGCGATAAGCACACCACAACAATTCTGCAGTTTCGCTCTTGAAAGCGTTATAATTTCAAAAATAATACATCATTCCCGAAAGTTTGCTCAGTAGAGCCAATCCGGTCAATCCGGTTGAACCGGCTAGTCCACCCTGAAGGCGCCGATCGGTGGATTTCCGGTAAGTTATGTGACACGATATCAAACAACATAGATAATTCGTCGTAAAAAGCTCCATATAATGTGCCACAAAGATGCGAGACATACATATGCTCTACATGTTGAGGCTGGACAACATATAACTCCACAGCTTACGTATAACACCGATGTTGTAGACATGACGCTGTATTCTTTGCAATTTACCGCAAATATGAAACTTGTTGAACGGTACCGCTAAGCAGCGAGGAGAAACGTTTGATAAAGTAAAGGAGTTCAATATGATTCAACTTTTTACACTACAATGATGAAATAACTGTTTTGCAATAACCAATGTAGATCGTTGTGCCATAAGCAGACAGACTGCTCGTCGAGGCAGTGTACCGTCTCACGGGAATCCAAATATTTTTCGATCATTGGAAACTCCTGCATGAATGTTGTTTGTCCCTGCTTGCCTAATATATGAGATTGTCTACACAATTGGGTAAATATTAAAGGTCTAGATGACTGTATGTCATATACCAGCAATTCTTACTTCTCAAATTTGAATTGAATTTGGGAAACCTTTCTCGCATGCGTTCCTTTTTTTTTTGCACTCTGATATCTAAGTGATCTTCTCTGTCAATATAGTAACTATCCGTTTATCCGCTTATTTGCATAAATATTTACTTTGAGCATATATTATCCCATTTATGTTGAGTAAATTTGCATATTTATTCGAATATTCGAAAAAATTTACATATTCTAAATCCAACAGAGAAAAAAAAAAAAACATAAAATATTTTTTATGGAATTTAGAAAATCTGAGAATATTTAAGAAATTTTATAATCCATACTTTTGAAGCGGCCTTTACACCATCCTCTCCCTTTCATATTCCTTCTTTCCGCGTTAAACGTTGATGAATATTCCGATTATTTCAAAGTACAAAAATGTGTGTTGAAAAAAAAAAAACAATTATAATCCACAAGTGTACTTTGCACGTTGTAAAATTTTCAATGGAAAAACATAGAATGAAAAGATCGCTGTGAAATACATCGAAATGAAGAAATTCTTTGGGAAGTTATGAGCGGAGTTGAGCACTTGACACTTCCCGACAATTTGCTGAATTGTCTTTTTCAAGCCATTGCCGAAGTTTTTCACTGACCATTGTCCACTCGAAAACGCTCTCAAACGTTGACATTTCTGGACGATTTCCTACTATCTGTCCACATAGTGTCGTTGAGAGCGTTCCATTACGGACTCTTCCTAGGAACAAACTTATTATAGAGTTCTTCTACTCATTTAATTCTCATATGGCATATTTTATTCAGCTATTTTAATAGCTTTGATTCTATTCCTATTCATACTTCTAATATAAAAACAGATGCTCAATACAAGCAGGTAAACAACTCGGCTCTAGAATTCTTGTCCATCCACTTCCCTTACGAGGGTGCATATACCCATCATTATAGGTATTCTCTTCCAGAAGACGAATGATCGAAGTTCCGGCATTCGATGCTCATTATGCTCTTTTTGTGCTTCCATCCTTTCCATCTTGCCGTTTAAGAATTGTCAATCTAAGTGACAACTTGTGACCACTGTACTTTTATTAGCTGTCAGCATATGAAAGCATTGAATAATGCATCAGAAATTACCCACCTGCGAGAAGGTACTCTTTGCCAGCCTCAAGAACAAGTCCACATGCAGCAGCTTCAGAAGGAGTGAAAATTTCTGCTGGCAATGCGCTATTTACGAATTCTGATGGCATCTGAATATCACCTTATCTCTTTCAGAAAGAAATGTCGAATATCTGATAACATAATCACTCCTGAGATCAAATATTGGATCTTCAATAAAGCACTGGTAAGCTATCTCTTTTAAATTCTAGCATGCCAAATTAAGCTCGCTGAAGATGACCACGAGCCTAAGCCTAGAATCAAGGCAAAAGTTGATCAAGTCTAAGCTAGATCGAAGTTGCCCTATTATAAACAATTTATAGATTACATTAAGAATGCAAGTGGTTTTTTATCATTTATCAGGTATGAATAAATTTTATTTGCAGTATCATCGAATTAATTGCAAGTCAAAAAAAAATGCAGTATCATCGAATTAATTGCAAGTCAAAAAAAAAGATTTAAAAGCTCTTTCAGAATTGATTGAATTGGATTTAAAAAAATTTTTTGCTTAACGATTTGTGGGATTTATATTATATGTGTAAAATTTTATGAGTTTATTTGTTGAATATCCTTAGCAGATATACATATAAAAATTCAAACATTTAGTGAGCTAACAATAATCTAACGATTAGAAATTTTATTTGAAAAAAAAATGAAATTGCATTCATTTTTTTAAAAGAAATATTGATTATTCAATTTGATTCAACACAACAACAAACATTTTTCTCATATGTTCGATGCATTAGTTTCCTCTTTTTCCTATTTTTATGAATTTTTTCCTGAAGCATTACACCAATCCGGTAAATCCACAGAAAAATTGATTGATTGAAGTGTCATCTCACAAAGTTTTATTGCTTTTTCTATGATCAACCGGTTTTCGCACATATATTTTTTCCAACTTTAAGACATATTAAAAAATCACTTCATATACATTAAAAGAGTTTTATTTATTTCATTAAAAAAATCGACCTTATATACGCGTATGTGATGAACGATGTATTTAATATTGGTGAGTCCTTTTCTAAGGGGATTATTGGGCATCGGTTGTTTCGTCACTCGAAGTTTCACTCTCAAATGTGATACTGAAATATTGAACGATATTGTAAGGCTTTTTCGATGAAATTTCATATACTTCTAATAGCAAAGAATTCTCGCAGAATTTCATCATACAAAAATGACTTCTTACATTCATGGATATAGAATGAAATTTATATTCCACTTTTTTCATAAACAACGAACCTTATAGGAGGATTTTCTATACAATATAATAGATATAGCGATAATGAACATAAATATGAATGTACTGATAATTAAAACTGTTTGATATAAGATTGATTATTTAATATAAACAAATAATCAATATATTATCAACTTCGATGAACGTCGATAACAAGTAGCAATCATACTACCAATTTTACTGAAATAAATTTGAATGGGGTAATTTCCAAATTGTTCACAATATCCGCTGCTATTTAGATGCTTTTGCAAATTTCCCGCTGCATATATGTCTATGTTCTTCTGCGCATCCAGAAATTTCAATTTGGAAACTACTAATGCTAAAGGAAAGAAATTCGGTCGACATAACGCATGCTATAGGGTGACACTTCCTATAAAATATTCCAAATTGAGCTTGAACTTTGAAAGGTACTGCAGTCATTCGAATGTGTTTAGAAATTTGCATATATTTTGCATATTGCAAATTTTCATATAACCGATGCAGCTTTCTTTTTATATTGGAAAAAAAAAGAATTTTTTTATAGGAGAATGGTGCAAAAGGCCAGATTTTTACGTATATTTAATATCTAATGGTTATTAATCCATTAAATGAGGAAAACTCAAAAGCACATGCCGTATTTTATGTGCACTGAAATCGGGAGCTAACCATATCTTGTCTCCACCTATGATCCTTATAATACATATTCTTTTTTCTGTACTGCAAGAAAAATGCTGCTTCATTTCATCTAAGTGTATTTGGCAGAATGAGCATTCATCAAGTATTCCATCGAAAAGCTGATTTTTTTTAATGCGCAAATGAGTATCACCAATGGCTGTCTTGGCTTTAGAAATCCGCATATCCTTATATCACCTTCTGATCTCTCCTTATCAATTTTCTTATCCTCTCCGTTTTGTTGAGCGAAAGATGCATTCACTTACTAAATTCAATTTATTTGTTAATAAAGAGAATATCGAATGTGAACATACCCCAATCGGCATGACAATATGATTCAATTGATGTCTGCGATTGGCATGTGCATCCATAAGTTGCAACAGAGAATAAACACTGAATAATAATGAATATCAATTGCAGTGTTTTCATATGCATCTGAAATGAGGATGA
Organism: Baylisascaris schroederi; assembly: GCA_006503575.1. Lineage (NCBI taxonomy): Eukaryota > Metazoa > Nematoda > Chromadorea > Rhabditida > Ascarididae > Baylisascaris > Baylisascaris schroederi. The sequence continues at coordinate 47,660 of QEWY01001167.1, forward strand.
GGAAGGATCCTTTAACGCAATGTGATCAGTGATATTATATCGTTCAATAAAAACATCAACATTCGAAACACTTAATTTCATTTCATTTGGCAATCTGAGACACTCCTTAGTCATTTTTTGTGGGATTCCATTCTTGTGATCATCGCTGAGCATCGTCAACTCTTTCCTTTCTGTGCCTTGCTATTCCATCTAGACACACGGGTATTCAAAACGAAGAGGCTTCAATCCCCCACTCTCGTCAAGCAAAATAGGCTGGATTTTACTGAGGTTTGTGGTGTTTACAAGGGATCATCTTCATTAGGTCTTCCGCGAGAGAGCTCCCCTACGACTCAATAAATGTGTGATCATCTCTTGACAGAGTCGAGTAAAGACGACGTCCCTCCTATTCGGTGAATGAGTCGCTGTCCTCCCGGAAGGGGAACATGAACAGAGGCAAACCATATCTCAGAGAGGGTGAAGTTGTATAACGTCGTACTGGTATGTTGCGAGATTCGTCATACCATTTTCCACAACACTATTTCGGCATTCGGGAATTTGCGTTGAAAGTGATCAAGCAATCTTCCCAGGATGATGGGAAGGATTTTTTCAGCAACGATAAAAAAAAAATCGCTCGCAACACACATTCTGCAAACGGTGGAATCCACTTCGTCTTGCAGCTAAATGCATAACACTTAGAGACATATAAACACTATACTAAAAAGATTATAGGTAAAAATTCAGCAATTGTTGAAAATTCACTGGTTAAAATATTCTCCTTACTATTCTTCCTGGGTATAGAGTAACAGTAACGATGTCGCATTTTTATTTATTCCACATCGGCTTATTCCACTAGAAAGTTTAACATTTATGCTGAATATCCCTACGCATTAGAACATTCAGACCTCGAAATGTTTGAAAGAGGGGCACTTTCAAGGGGAGATATTTACAAATAGTACGTGAGTAACGAGTATTTCAGCCTTTACCATTTCATGGTTATAGATCATTGTAGGCACTCATACCTTTGATATGCTAAAATGTATCTCCTAGCCACAGGCGTTAAAGTTAGTTCTCGGAAGCTTCTTGATGAAGCACTGGTCGACATAAACTTCGTTCTGTGAAGTGCCTGAGGATGGTGACCTTTGCGAACTGAATTTGGTGAACATATTTATAGAATTTTCGCTGAATTACTTCATTGAAAAGTGCAAAACTTTTATTACCAAACGACTGCACCTAAAATTGTAATATTTTTTTGCCCATCAAACAGACAAGGAAGTTATATTGTGCATGCTTTGATAACCAAATGTTGTGCTTGCAAAGTTTGGTTGAAGTCTATAGAAATGAGCATCTCAATGGAGTTAGCTTTTTATATGTTTCTAAATAAATAAGAAAGAAAGGGATTTCCATTTAATTGGTTCATTTTGTTGATCGAAAGTAAGAAAACAAACAAAAAAACATAAACGACAGTCACATGAAAAAGATGCTCAAACATTTATAGAATCGCTCGTTTACCTAAAGTCCCAGTGTGGACTATTCGGGTCATTCGAATACGCGAAAGGTATGCATCAGAAACATGCTTTAATGTAAGCTCAATTAACGCAAAATTGATAGTATAAAACAATCGGGGAGGAGGATTCTGAAGCCATCGTTGAAGGATTCTGAAGTGATTATTGAAGTCATCAATCGACAGAAGTGAATGAAAAGGAACGAATAACAATAAAATAAATGAGAAAAGAGTGGTCTTAGCAAAACCAGTTCCCACTCATCCAATGCTCACCCTCACTATGAGTCATAGTTGTTCGAATGCATTGCCCACACAACTCATAACACTCTTTTTTCGATAATCTTTGTTCTTCGATTGATTGGGCATGTTGATTGACCCTCTTAATTTCAATTTTTCTATTTTTTAATTTCTTATTTGTTACCGCGAGGAATGAGCAATCCAAATGAACGTAAACATCCTTATATTGTTCGAAATGACCGTTGATTCAAGATAGTATGTGAACATCCCAACGTCCTTCATAGACAAATTTATGCTTCAAGGCAAATGAACGGCATAAACGTCCGAACTAAAGCATGAAGGGAAATCTGAGAGATGATGACCCACGGGTTTATTTCGTCAGCTCCAAGTCCCTGAAGCGAGAGTATCGCCTATTGTTCCCCATTTGCTGTAGCGATTTAACAATGCCGTACTTCACTAAATGCAAAAACTCGAGTTTAGTACTGAATTGAGCATTAAAACATGGCGTAATCGTCAACGGTATTTGCGAATGCCCTCAGGATACTATTGCTTCAGGGTAATAATCTGACACCACATTTCTTATTCTCATTTAACCGCAACAACATTTAACCTGCATCGTTGTATGGGATTACATATGATTGATGTTCTATTATGCGCTCTTAGTTTATTGGGTTCACTTTCCCATATCCCACTGCATTAGAAGACGTCAAACGCGGTACATAGGCCGAATTTTATATAGCAGCTAAATCACTATCCTTTCGTGGAAATGAAATGTGTTCAGCGATATGGAGTGGGCAATTCGGCAAATTAACCTATATATTTTATAACCAACTATGAAATGTGCTTCTGATTAATGTTTCAATAGAAGACAGTGGAGAATTTACTGAGATAGCTACGACAAGAATCTTGACCACACTAATCAACGGCATCAAAGAAGTTAACCATTATCGTCGAGCAATTTCTATACACCTAATTTAGTGTCAGCTTGAATGGTGAGGAGTCACCAATCCTCGATAATACTTCATTGAGAATCTACCACAGAAGAATTCCCTATAAAATCAACTAGAAGTCGCTAAAAATATAAAGTCGCTATAAAACAAAACGGCATCAAAGAAGTTAACCATTATCGTCGAGCAATTTCTATACACCTAATTTAGTGTCAGCTTGAATGGTGAGGAGTCACCAATCCTCGATAATACTTCATTGAGAATCTACCACAGAAGAATTCCCTATAAAATCAACTAGAAGTCGCTAAAAATATAAAGTCGCTATAAAACAATAAAAAAAACCCAATAAAGCCTCTGGCGCTATAGCCGACGAAAAATAGAAGATGCATCTCAAACAGTCTCAAACATACAGCATTGTAATGATGAAGACACAAAATGCAATGTAGTGAAGCAGCCTACCTATGCCGGACCGTTTCATGTCCTCTTATATCTTCGAAATAAAATTGCACGAAATAAACAGCTAGCTGTCTTATTTGAAAAATTCAATAAACGAGCAGCCATAAAAAAAAAAACCTAGCATTAGACCGTCCATGTAGTTAACATATAACAAATGCATTTTTATAGAACAGTTTAAATGAGTCAGCAACAAAGCTGATCCTTTAATGAATAGCATGTATTAAAGTTGATAAAAAGGTTAAGAAGCATTTTGCGTTTATTTTCACAAAGAGTATATTTACAATTCAATAATAATCTCTCTTCAAATATATAATCAAGAAAAAGCACACTAGGAGAGATAATATATTGAAAAATATTGCAGAATAATGAAACAAACAAACGAACGAAACATGCTTCTTGAGGAACCAAGATAACACCTACAGCCTTATAAAAATGCAACGCTAATAGAAAAGGCTCACAGAATGCATCCATCAAACAGTTCAATTCATATATCCAACTTCAACTCAGCAAAATAAGGCAATCTAGCACCACAATAGCGGTAGTTTTATTCACAATATGCAAAGACAATATGTTGAACACCCTTTGAAGCTTCATAAAAATCTTCATCAATTTTCGGTACTAATAATAAGAAAAATCGACCAAATTAAATGAAAAGAGGCAAAAAGAACTGAAAAATGGTTAATCCATGCATCCATGTCGCCATATTTCTATGATCAACTATACATCTATAACGATAAACACTTGAATAATCTTAAAATAGACCAAGAAACAAAAGAAAATGGCAAACAAAGACAACATCAGCGCAACAAGAACAACAACACAAGCGATGGCAAGATAGAAATAGCGATAGTCACTTAGTTGCTCAACGTTTCAAGTGGAATTTCTCAGTCACTTTATCGTTGATCATCTCGGCTATTGCAAGACTGCTTGTAGCACCAGGACTTGGTGCATTACGTACGTGTAGAATACGTGAAGCAATATCACCTTCTCCACTATCAAAGACAAAATCATCAACAAGATTACCTTGTGCGTCCATCGCTTGAGCTCGTACACCCGAAGGCCCTCTGTAAAATTAGAAACATCACAGCTCCCAAAAATAGACAGCAGTTAATTTGTGCTTTACTTAACACCACTAGTTATTTTTAAAAAAAATAAACAGCTTGTATAATAGGAACCCCTCTCAGTTTCATTTTTCTACTAAAGCGATAAGCTACTATAATAAAGGCAGGAAAAATTGCTTTTCTAAAACAGCTATGGAAATTTGAAGATATTTAAGTATCTGAGGGTAAGTCTACAAGAACCAGCAAAGGAAGTCAATTATTGATCTTTCACTTCATAAGGGAGCTTTTAGCCATCTAAAAATTCCTCAAGGCAACTAAAAACACAGTTGATTTCAGTTGCAATAGGTGGTTAGCAAAGATTTTCTGCTCATGTTTTTTTAAATTATCATTCAATCTAAAATTCCTTCAACATAAAAAAGCGAACATGAAACAAATCGCATTCTCAAAAAGCTCAATATATCATCATTGCTCTCACTTCGTAATCTAATGCTAGTGACATAAACTTTTATAGACTGAAAAAAAATCACAAAAATATTTATAAAAGCTTGAAAAAATAGCGATATGCAAATATCATCTGTTTAAGCGAAGAGGTACGGGCCGGAAAAATACTTTATAAATGTTTTTAAACGAAATGGTTATGTCAGCGTAAACGAACATAGTCGTGCAAACGTTAAAAAAAATGTTCCTGGGAAAAATTTCATACATCAATGGAAGGTTTCGGGAAATAAAAATAATTCCCAAAAATACCTCTCAACATCTTTTAAGGAAAGATCGGGCATGAATCGTTGCAACTGCTTCACTTGTGCTCGAATCCAGATGCCTCGATATAGCTCCTTCATTCCGTAACCGAAGTATTTGAACACCAACTTTTGCATACCACTTAAAAGTAATATTATTATTCAAAAACTGAATGGGATTCGATATTGAAACTCAGAGATTTCAAGCAATTCCCTCGGAAGATCCCACAACCACCCACTTATCCCTCAGTGGTTGTCGGTATGAAACATTCATCCTCGGTGATTTCACGAATAATCGTACCGGAAATTAGACAGATCCCAGACTAAAGGATCTTATAAAGGTATTTTATAACAATCGAGTTATATTTTCAGGAAACAATTCAGCGTTTTATTATCAAATAATTTGCTATAATTTTTAAGCTTTTGTGCTCCTTAACCATTAACTAATAACCAACAATCTTAGGGCAAAGAATATCAAAATCTAACTTCAGAAAAATTATCTAAAAGAGAGGAATGAGCATAGCAATATCGGTCACATTCAACCAATAAACTCTATGGAATATTCATTTTGAAAGTTGAAATATTTACATAGCACAAATCTCACTTAATGATTTGCATAATGATATTAAATTTACATATCGTGATGAAAAACATTAAAATTGAATTTAAAATAATAATAAAAAATATTAGCGATAATACCGGAATGAAAGCGCATCGTAAAGGTCACTCGGTGATACAGAGAAGTACGAATAGCCTTCACGTTTATATGCCAATACCGCGTTCGGACCCAACCACACATCTAAATACAACATAAAATAACGCACTAAGGCAATTCAAATCATCGTTTATGTTTAATGAATTATTTCATGCAATATGTAAATTACAAACTCATTATGCAAATTCAATCAAACATATTTCAAACTACTAAAATCAAAAAAGAAGATACTTCATGAAGCGTTATATTCCTAACATCTCACCCCACTTCAAACGTTTTTCTCCACATTCCCACGTATCATTTCCGATGTTTCCCATAGGGGAAGTCCTGGATCAATAAATAATTCACTTCCATGTGATCTAAGGAAAGTGATCGAAAAAAAAAGATGTTAGAAGAGACCCTCTGAAAAAGCAAGAAAATAAATTAAACAAACCTCCGTTCATGCGAGGTGTGAAGTGTACACCAAGAAAAGGTAAACGGGGATCAGGCACCTGAAAATGTACAATCATATGAACAGAGATCTTCACAATATAAATTCATCTTTACCTCCGCTTAGTTATTTCGATCAACAACTTGCTACTCTTAATAGCAAACGAGAATTTGTAATAGTTCCAGAATAGCTCAAATAAAACAATCGAACGACTGAATCTTAATCAAATACTATCTGTGATAGCCAATAAAAATTCAGCATTCCTCACATCAAAGACGAAGTATACTTTTCCTAGACTATTTTATAAAGATGGTTTCCAAAACGTAAGGTATTTTTCTACGAAATTCACATTTTAATAAAGCTTTTATGGCGGTGTTTTCAAAAAATTAGCATATCCGCGCAAAATTAGCATATCAGCTTTCATAAGGCGCTTTCAAAAGTTTCTATTTTAATAGATCCGTAAGATGTGGTCATCACTAAAAAAATTCGACTTTGACAAAAATAAACATCCAAAGGATCTCGGCAAGAAAACTGTATGAAAAGATTTCGAGAGTTCTTCCCAATCCGGGAATTCCACAAGAGATATAAAAAGTCCTCTCTTATGTGTGCTAACTAATTCCAGACAAAAGTTGCACACTATGAAAAACTTTCTGGCGTATGTAGATAAATATTCCAAAAAGTTTGTTGTAGAAGCGTTTCTTAGACATGCAGTTTTCGAAGAAGCCGAAAAATCCAAAAAAAAAAAGATAGAAAAGATTATGACTCCAATTCGAAAAGTAAGTCTTTTATAGTTTTTTTCATGCAAATTTTGAGGAAAAAACAGATCGGAGCTTCAAATTAAACGCCGAATGCTCATTTCGGAAAATTAAGTTAATTCATCATAAAATTAATAATGTAGCTACTTTCGATCGTTGCATAAAAATCGCAAATTCATTTAGGCGGAAATGTCCGTATCAGAAAGAAATCTTTCAAGCAACAATCAACATTTTGACTGACTATGAAAAACACTCAAACGATACCCCACTTTCAAGAAATTTCAACGATTCACAAAAAGTTCGTTATTAGAAAAATTGAGCCGAAAAATTTTTCAAATTTTCCAATCAAAACGTTCGAAGAATTTAGCCGTATCGGTCAAAATGGACAGCATCTTCGAAAGGAACACCAAAAAACATATAAAGTAAAGCATACCACCCCAAATAAATGTTAGCGAAAAAAATAGATGTGGTACTCTAAAATAATCTAATCAATATTCGCTTTTCAGAAGCAAGAAAACTTCGTGAGGGCGCAAAGGAGAGTCGCCGACTCTCGCGATAAGCTTGCAAGAATCCGCTTTGATGGCAGGATGGGTCAATATGTGCAACTGCTCTTTGCGTCGAGTCCTAACACTTCGAAATAGTTACATTGAAGAATTACCCTAACCGATTATATTAACCTGTTGATAGAGGATCGACGACATCATCACCCTTACGAGGAGATCGATTCACTCGGATTTCGGAACGAAAACGCAGTGGAATCAGTTCGCAGACGGTGCACCAGCTCATCTTTTTCTCACTATGGATTTAATGTTGATTGAATTTAACGTGCCAAAGTCATGGCCGCCGCCTCGTTTTCTTTACGCAGACGATGAGAGGGGAAAGGTAAGCGATAGGGAGGATAGTAGAAGGAGACAGTGGCACTAAGTATCTACGGCTCAACGCACCACCAATTAATACCTCTACCACCCTATGCAGACAGCAAAGATTGCAGACTGAAGCTGCCAGTTGCCTGAGATCTGTACGGTGAGCCAACAACAATTTGGCAATTAACGTTAACACGACAAAGACTGCAGTGTCACCACAAGCCTACAATGGGCGGAAGAAGAGTTCCCCGACTGTCTCTTTCTTCAATGTTACAGGTAGTACCAACGGATGGAAAAATACACAGCTTCCTCATCCATCCATCTCAATTCAAATTTTTGGTTGTGCCTCCGATGTATAATATAACCAACAACATAAATGCAAAACAAACGAACCAACCGGATAGACGTTGGTTTTGATGCGGTTTTTCTTCTCGGATGTTAACAATAGATACTCTCCTCGGAAGGGTACAATTTTTGGCACTTCCGAACATCCAGAAAGTTGAGCGACACGATCCGAATGCAAACCTGCGCATGTGATTACGTACTTGCAATGAATAGGTGCCTTAAATAGGCGACGATTATCGAGTGCGATATAGCTATGCTAGACCCCTTGACAGTACGATTCACACCTGTGCAAGCATTGATTGGGAGAAATCACAAATGTGAATATCTGTAGCAATTATAACCGGTGGCACTAGAAAGTATGGAATCAAAACATCAGGGGTTAACATCAGGAAAAACCCCTCCCAACCTATAATGAACCAAGGTTTATACCTTAATGAATACGGTTTCGAGGACCAAGCGATTAGAGGTTGGTATTTACAACCATCAGTATCATAATGGAACATAGGCACAGATCACCGTGGCAACCAGGACTCTTTTATCGATCAGAAGTATTTAAAGTGTTTCTTCATCGATAATTGGGGTTCCCTATTCTTGATCTTAGGATTATCCTCCTAGGATTGCACGGTTGAAACCAACTTATTTTACCAAAAACGGTTAAGCCTTATTCTTTCAATCACTCTCGTACTATTAAACACTACCGCTAATTGTACAGCAAGCAAGATATGATCAAAAACGAATCCATATCATAATACATCCTACAGCAAATGATTCAATAGTTGAATGAAATGGTAAACGGAGTAAGAACATTCTTTAAGATCTAAAACTCCGACTACATCTCAATTGGTAAGCCTTCACTCCTATCTTCTTCACGTCACCGAATCGGAGTTCCAAGAACAGCTGTCAATAAGAACCCACTGCGGAACGATGAGGAGCTTCAGCTCTCAGAATCTTCAACTACACATTACTAACAGGTAGAACTAAAGAAAAAACAACACCTTTTCTATGAAGATATTGAATAATAGGAAGACAATTCGTAAAACCTACAAGGTCTGGATCGGAATGGATGACGAGTGGATAGTCATTGGGTGTTCCCTGTTTAGTTGACTCGCTGGCGAACGAGAACTTCCTTAGCGGGTAACTCGTATAGACAGTACCTCCACGTTTTTCGAAATCACCGGCAAACGAACGTGTCACAAGACCCCAATCAATTATGCCCGTATATGGTGACCATATCGCTTTAAGACCCTATAAAAAAATATTTTTTTATATTTAATTTATTTGTAATAAATAATAACATCAAATGTAATAGGAAATCGGAAGAAATTGCAAACAATTTTAATGAAAGGAATAAGAAAGATGGAAAGTTTTCTTCATAATATTGAAATAAAATGGAATTCCATCGGATTGCACAAGGAACCAGCTGAACTTCCTTTATAAATATTGAGCCTTTGGTGTTGTATATACTCCCCTTCACTAGAGATTTCATTTCTTTATTCTATTAGTAACAAAGTTCTAACTAAAATTTATTTTATCTGTATGTCTGAAAAATCTTTCCATTCCTCTTTTAAATATCATAGAGAGAGAAAGACAGGGAGAGACAGAGGGAGAGGGATAGAAGGATGAGTTTTTACTAAAATAGAGGAATAAAATAGTTCTCAATTGAGAAATGATAATATTACCGCTAAAAGTTTTATTTAAAATTGAACGATGTATGCCACACTCTCTGAACGAGCTTTTACACTAAGATCAATTGCCACTCCAATCGTATCTTATTGCAGCATTGCTGCAGTTTTTTTGCAGCTTTGCAGCGATGAAAGGCCAATTGCGCCACATTTATTGAGAGTGATAGATGATAGATATACTTGCTATCAGTGATTATCACTACAAACACTGCAACGATAAACTGCTATCATTTCTCCTTGCAAGGAATAAAAATTTGCATAAATTCATTGCTAAAATCTAAAGCGAATAATCCATATCTCTAATATCAAATAAATATTTGCATAAGGAATCATTGGATTTCACGTTGTTATGTGGTTAACTCATATAAATGAATTGCAGATAAATGACAAGCAGCTTCTTTTATATGCACTAATCTATACAGTACGTCGTCTCTATAAAGTTGTATGGGTGTGCCTATTGGAAGGGGACAATGTGAGGGGGAAGGGAGAATATAGATACCGCGATCACCGTTTCAACCACTCAACTCGTTTTGGAATTACGATGCCGTTAGGAATTCAATTCATTTCTCGCTTTTCGAAAGCGCCGTTCTCAATCTCTTTTTGGAAATTATGTAAATATTTCCGCCACAATTTACCCAGAGTCAGCCCGGGGATCTATCGGCGAGTTTTCTTATAATTTTAGATCCTTGCTTCCACTTACAATCTCCCGGGAAATTCCCTACTAGAAGAAGAATAATCCACTTTCCATACAATAAAACGATAGTATGATTGTGAAAAGCGCTTCGCTTTAAAGCTTGTATCAGTTTCTACGATCATCACATATGCCTCATGATCACTAAACGATGTCGTAACTAGATGATCCAAATATGACAAATACGCCCAATTATCGGATGAGTCCGATACGACAAATGCGCCTAATCGTCAATGACCACAACTTTAATGTCAAACCGTTGCAAAAATAAGGCAGCCAATATCCACGCAAATTATAACACCTACCATTACTTTTTAAACATTACATGAAAATACTCCACAAATCTGTGCTTATTTCTTTATCATACTCTACCTGGTATACAATATGCATTATGTTACAAAATGAAAAAAAACTAAAACTTAAATCAGCATGACGCATTTACTCGTAGTCTTCCTCTTTTTTATCAATTTTTTATTTTGTTTAATAGAAGTGGAAAAAAGAAAGAAGAGAAGTAACATAAAATATCAGAAAATGATCAGTTTAAAAAAAATAAAATGAAGGGAATTACAAATGAAAGATGTAGTTTGAGTGTTTCATCTAATTTTAACAACATAATCGATTTACGGCAACTTTATCGAAACGAACAATATTGAGGATGGATCGAGGAATACAACAACAACTAGGACTAGTACCTTTTTTTAGAGATCTGCATATTTAAAGCCTTTCAAAAATGAGAAGGGTACATCCCATTGGTATGAAAGGATCCGAGATGCACTAAATCAAAAAGCCTCGGAATTTGCTACAGGATAAGCCTCAATTTAAAAGCCACATCAATACTGAGTCCGTCTTGTACGTTGCAAATATCGTATAGTACGGGGAGAGGGGAGGGGGAGGGGGGGGGGATATAAAAAAAATATCTATAAACTTTCGCCGGTTATCACTAAATTCTTATCCCTTTTTCTTCCCCATCTATATTTCAGGGATTCTTCATTCAATCTATTTGATCACTCCAAAATTTCCATCAGGAAAGTTCCCGATCGCAATGTGAGAATACCAATACCGACATATGGAGGTGAATCATTTAAAAAATTAGTGGAAGAAGAATGAACAAGTGCTCCTTGAAATAGGTCAACTCACCTGAATATGTGATGCGTAATCTTTAATCTTTGAGCCATCGATCATTTCAATCTGCTTGCAATTGTTCTTTTGTGCCCGTTCGAATAACGTCTAAAATAGCATCTGAATAAACCTTATACTGAGTGAAACATCCCGTCGAATTTATAAATTTGACTTGTAGCCGAACAGGATAGAAAGGTGAGCTGTCTAGTTGTCGACATCCAAGCAACCCGATTATAAAACACGATGCAGCAAGAACAATGGGGATTATACTATTTCCCTCTTGCTATTCTTTTCCTTCATCTCTTCAAGCTAACCAGAGTACAAACTTTTCAAGTCTTTGCTCATTTTTAAATAATTCCCTTCTTGCTGAAGAAATACACAAATTTAAAATAAATAAATAAATAAATAAATAAATAAATAAATAAATAAATAAATGTATATATATAATTTATTTATTTATTTATTTATTTATNCTTCGCCAAGGTGAATGGAAACTGAGAATTAAATAAACCTTAATGCTTAAATTACTCTGCTCAGTGATAAAAAGTTGAATGAAGCTTATAAGGAGCTTTTCCCAACAACACGATCTCTTCGAATATTGAGCACGTGAATGGTTTTTTGATTTTTTTTAAACAGAAATTTTTACCAGTTCAAGCTGACAGAGGGTAAAAGAAATGATAGAGATGCGAAGCGAATGAGATATTCCCCCTTTGAATGCAAATTTTTTGCGGATCGATGACTTATTTAAATATTTTTAAATGCTTAAGACGAAAAAAATCGTAAAATTTGAAAAAGAATTCAATGGAGCAAATTTGCACGAAAAGAAATTATAAAGAAAAAAAAGTATTTCAAGTGAAATGACTAAAATCATGCATAGCTACTATCTCCACTAACATCGTCACTCGAGATATAGTCCGCAAATTATGGGAAATCCAGTTCAATGTGATAATGTCTCAACTTCCGGTTTCCGTTTAGTGTATTTTGGTTTCCGATGCAAATCTGCGGATAATCAAAAACCGGAATTCCAGTTGTATAATCTGCCTAATTCTATATATTCGCAAATAAGCAGAGCTCAAAACGGCACCAATGAACGGAAATCAATAATTGAAATAAACTGACAGGAAATACATTAATGATCTATAAAAAATAAGAGAAAGTAGAGTTTAGATGTGACTCTATTTAATGAGAAAACCCTATCGCTATGAGTTTTTATAACTCAACATTTCCCTTACTCCTCTATTCGACATAACTAAAGGTCTTAGATAAACACTCTTAACATGAACATAAAATTATTATTGTATTACCTAAAAATGGGTTTAATATAAGAAAACTGACGGGAATTTCTTTAAAAAAACTTACCTCTAACACAGAGTTTTGCCTTTAGACTGCCTGGTTGATAATAGATGCCGGCATGGAGAACGCCACTATTGTTGCCACTTTGATGTGGAGCTGAATTTCATGTAGAATTAATTAGATCTTCTCAGTCTCTCACTGTATATGATTACCCGAAAGCTTAATATCTTATAGAAACATAGTCCTCTATATCATTAACATATAAAAAGAACTAGCAAAAATGCATAGAATCTAATATATAAATATTTATGCTGACATAAATGCAATTCCCCTCATCACTCTTTTACCCGTTTCACTGCCCAACCGGGAAATACAGCGGGTCGGCTACAAATTTTTGAGGTTTCAAATTTTCAGCGCTTATACGAAAATTGATGAAAGTATTCGTACTTATGAATAGATGCAAGAAATTGTCAAAAAAAAAAAACTCCAAAAATATTCAGCAAAAAGTGTCGATTGTTTAACATAATTTTTTCCTCGGCCGCATCACCACTAAGATTTATATTTCCCAATATCAAAAGCAACTTCTGACAATCCGAATGACGGAGAAAAAACAAACATTCCAAGAAACTTCGGAATAAAGGAAGGAATGTCACATACACACAAATGAGGTCTTCAGTCTTTAGACCTCATGCGTGCGTGTAGTGCGGCAGCCATCGTACTATAATGTAACGGTTAATCCTATAGCAGTATGAAGCAAACCAACCAAGGTGGTCCTCCTTCTCGACGATAGCAATCTTCAGGTGAGGATTGGTGATTTTGAGTTGTCTAGCAGTGGCACATCCAACGATTCCACCACCCACCACTACAACGTCGAATTGCGGCGTTACACCACTAAATATTGCCCACAAAGATGATCTAATATTAGACATTAGTGATAAAAATATTTATCACTAGTGATATGGGAACGTTGGTAGAAATTTTAATATTATATCTTATAGAAAAGGTAGAGTGTGTTTATTATAACACCATCATAAATGAGCATTCAACTAGTGCTACTTGTTAGTGTTTACGAAGTGCAAAAGGTTGCTTTTGTGGGAAACACCTCTATTTCAGGAAGGGCGAAATGAGGTTAAACAGTTAAGAACCTCTACCATTTGACTTGACAATATGCAATTTTTGCGGAAAAGAAAAACTAGGCCAAGAACATACAAGGGTGTTGAGTAGGTGGCCGTAACCCCAACTTGCCCACGTGGGGAAAACATGGGTAGGCCATGTTCAAGCGGAAAGCCTCGCCTTGACTGCGCATGAGATAAGATGACCAGGCTAGTTCGAAAGAAGGAATCAAATGAAACAGCACCCGAATTAAGGCCACAGTATTGTGCTTGGCTCGCTGGTTCCTTCTAACCACTTTGTTTGCTCGTTCAACCTACTCCAGTCCCTCTTCCATAAGTGTGGCTAAGTTCGAGTGGGATAGGTACATGTGGTCCCGAGCCTCATCTATAGGACAGATACGTGTTTTATGAGTGAAACGTGTTCGCTAAGGGGATGCGAACGTGACCTTTGACACCTCACATGACCCTTCGGAGATCAAAAATATAACCTCTGAATATATAATTTCTACTGATAAAGCACCAAAAGGCCATAATATGATAGCTGGACCAGCACTGACCGATAGTCGCCAATAAGACTGACCTCTACAATTAGTAACTGATAATGGATTTGTTTAAAAATAAGCATAATTCAAACCTGTCAACTTTAGGTGCATGTGACAAACTCCTTGCATGAAAGAGGAGAGTGGATGAAGTGTTCCTACTGCAAGAGAAGAACACTTTCAAGGCTGAGGCCATTTGCAAGACAAAAAGATGGAGCCAGCCGCCTCTCGAACTCGACAACTACGATTATCCACTCATCACTCAACCTTATAGCAAATACAGCTGCCAGCCGATGAAAGCAACAGCTAGTGGCCGGTGAAAATGTTCACTCCTCTGAACTGGCATCTTTCCAAATCGATATGGTTGCCAATTTTATTCCTCCCACTGAGGTCTACCTCCAACAGACATCTTTTCATTTTTTGTTATTGTCTTTGTTAGTGATACTGAGATGCAGGACGTTTGCGCCATATTTCCATAGCACAGTAGTGAAAAACATCCGATATTCTAAACCTCAGCCGTTATTGGAAATTCATCGTGTAATTTCGAATATCTCCCTCTTTCCCTTGGATTGCAAGTTTCCGAAAAGGGGACTGCGGTTGGGAATGGAAGTAGGGTATGCCTTTTTGCCAGAAAATGAGACGTGCCACCTGGTATACACCAAAAAATCTGTTATATAAAATACCATAAATTGCGAGAAAAATTATTCATGAACACCTGATAATATACACCTTGGATTATGAGTGCACCTGCATAGTGAAGGTACCACTAATAAAAAATGTAAGCAATGATGCATACAATAATTAAAAATTTGTCATGATATACGTGCCTATAATAGGGCATCATGGGTTTCATAAATAAAAACACAGCACCCTTGAATCCAATGAATGCACAATATTCGTCCTCCCTCCACCCCTTCTCGCCACCCATCTGTAAATATGACAATCCCAGTTTTTAGCCTCGAAGGCAAAAGTTTAGGATGGTTTGGTCTATGGTGCTAAATTGAAACGTTGAAAGATGGCTGGCAAAGATCGACCTACGAATGAACTAGCATCTAAGATGTTTAGTATCACGTTCGTCAGCGATGATTTCAACGAACGGAAATAAATAATAAAAGAAATCAATCCATATTGAACTGTGGAAAAATATAAAAAAGTCAAAAAATTGTAATATTTTCCGAAAAAAAATTCGCGTCATTTTTGTCAGAAGTGATTTTGAAATTTCAATGAAGAAAATTTTAAATTTTCTTTTTATATCGGAGATTCTACAATATTATTTCTTTATTTTCGAGTTTTTTAAAATTATATTTATATATTTTTCAGTTCCCGCATACTCCGTATATATGCTATTAGAAATTATTTGCTTGCAATTTTTATTTCATATACTGCATCAACCATTGTGTTAAGAGAGTATTTTATAAGATCAATTGTACTACCTCTCCTCTCCTTTCTCCTTCCTCCCTCCACCCACCCTCTCGAATCTGAATGAGGAAAATTCCCGAGTTCCCAAAAAAAGAGTACTTTATAAGGTCAATTGTACCACCCACCTCTCAATACCCCCGCTGATATCTTAACGATATTGATATAAAATATCGATCCAAACAACCTGCTTAGATTTCTTAAATTTCAACGATAATGCATACTATTAAGTCTATCAAACAATAAAATTAGAACCTTTACTTATTGAAATTCAACAGCCATTGATAACAAAGAAATCGTAAATAAGACACCCGGCTGGCAGAGCAATAACAATTACAGAAAAGATATAAAAACAATACAACTACGCAAATCGTCTCATACTTATTGATGCCATTCGTGGATCGATACTATTTGTTGCCCCCTTCAGCGACCTCCCTTCGTGACTGCATTAACTGACAAAGTAACTGAAAAATAAGCGCTGATAATAACTTCAAAAACATCTAAAATCCCTCACCAGTTCATTTCGATTAATCACCATTGTCGTTGTGGTGGGTGTATTTGTGTCTATGCATTTGTCTGTCTGCGTGTCCTACATGTGCATATCTGTAGATCAAACGATCTACATGTTTTGAATGCGTTTACCGAGCTGCTTTTTATTTAGTATTTCAAGTGAAAAACAGGTGAGCAGTATCTCTCAAATCAGCTGAAAGCGTTTAAAGAAATGAAACCGCCTTGTCCCTTATTATAAAGCATCTATTCTACTATCTAAGAACTGCTACTACAATATTGCTTATTGCTAGAGTAGGCCAACTCAAATATTGTCCCTTGACTGCCAGAAGAAAAATAATATTTTCAGCACTTTAAATGATAAAAAAGCTTAAATTTTAAATTTAAACGCAATTAAAGGGCAGCAGCAGATCGTTGTTGGGACCAATTGAAGGCAAATTACCCTTTTTAAAATACGAAATTGCACTACGATGCTTTTCATTAATTCATTCTCGATTAGTCCGAAAAAGACGATTTTTGAGGATAACAGCGGACTAAACGGATTCCCACCCCTCGTTGAAGGGGACTTTAAAGCCTTTCCCTTCCTTTCTGGATTCCCAAATTGGTCATTTAAAAAAAAAAAAGAAGCTTTTATTAGAGAGGCACTCCTCAGACTGCAGTCATCACACTCACATGCACGCATGAATGAATGCAGGCAATCTTTGAAGACAAAACCTCATTCCTATGATCTAAAAGAACACTATATCCAGCAAACCCCACTCTGGAACTAAAAAATACAAACCCAAGAAATGCTGCATTTAGAGTGATTTTGTAACGGCATAAAACTATGGGCTCTTTTTAAGTTACGATGTAAGTTAAAACTCTACGAGGGCATCTGCACTAAATAGGCAACTAATAGGTTGGCATCGATATACAGCCCACTCATTCACAACAACCTCACGCCCCTCCCTTCCTTCTGGTCACACCTTGCTAGGGACGTCGTATTTCGATTCAGATGGTTGCAACAATCATTCGAAAAGTCTACCTGAGTATAATTACCACGACAAGGTGAGGGGATATCCCCCTTCTTGAGGGCGTCATATGCAAATTCATCATCTTCATCAACGGTACTGCCTGGTGGATAGAGAATGACGAGTGGATGTTGTGCACACATATGATGTATCAACTTGATCATCTCAGCTGTTGGAGTCTGAAAGAAAACTGTTTCGACGTCCAAACATTTGGGTTCGATATCCCAATCATTCCACTACCCTCATTGCAATCTCCCCTCATCCTCTCTTATCTGTACCAATTTCAGAAAAATATTTACCCACAAACTTCTGGGGAATCAGTTTCTTGCGCGAATACTTAAGGGGAGAAACTCTTGTGCACCAAATTTTCCTTAATCCATCGAGTAAAAAAAAAAATCATACCATTTTTGAAAATTGAACAAAACTATATCCTTTTCACAACTTTTCATTTACAATATTTTTGTGAAAATCCATTCCTACAACGACGTAGCACCAATATTTTTCCATCTTTTCTCATGAGTAACACCTATTTCTTTTCGTTTTGGACGGATCTGCAGAAGGTTTAAGGGGATTTCCTATTCATATAGGCAGAGTGACGAGAGGGTTATTCACAGAAAGCATTTATCTCGATATCACGTTTATAAAACGATACTATAGGCTAGCAAACAATAGCGTCTCAAAAAATCTTTGAAGGACAATGTCGATTCATGTGTGTATGAATTACTTTCACAATATATTGCAATATGAATGGGCCACACCACAATGTGTTATAATATTTTCAGAATAACGTTGAAAATAAAACCTTTTTGAAGCATATCAACGCTGATATAAGTAGAATCGATGAAATATTGCATTCATTTTGTATCAATAACGAACGCACTCGATCCGTATCACGTTGATCGATTGCATCGAATAATTGTAAGTAATCCGTTGACGATTTCAATAATTTGTCTATAAATCAATTAAATTTTTATTGAAATAAAAAAAAATTATCGATAAATAATTTTCCATTGAAAAAAAAAAAAAAAAAAATTATCGATGAATAATTTTCCATTGAAAAAAAAACTGAATAAAATTGAAGACAGTATTTATTCATTTGTGAAAAAAAAAGTTGAATAAAATAGAAAAATAGCTTAAATTTATATCAATTACGAACAGAAATTAGGGGAAATTATAAAATTGCTGAAAAAAATGGCATCTTCTCATATAAAATCCCCTCTCAACTACATGCCTCCTCTCGATCGCATATTCCTCTTTTGTACTGTCCAGCAACCTCAAACTTTTCCCACACCTGAATTCAAAATTTTCCCAATAAATTAAAAAAATCTACTAATTTACTGGAGAACTTATAATAAGTTCTTATAATAAATTTAAAAATTGCCTATGTAAATATCCCTTACCATATATTTGATCGATTTCCATCCGATAGAGACGGGTGAGTTTCGTTAGACAGGTTTCCACACAACCATCGAATTGCCCACATTGCCTACGGATAGTCAAGATAACATCAACGTAGAAGAAGATGAATAAATTTAATCGGTGCTCATCAGTGATATAATTCTGAGTCACTGTTCACCTTAGATGGATTCATTCTGTCAATAAGCCAAACAAAAACGGGGAATTTCAACGATCTAATTTACATAAAGGAAATAGTGATCGATCCTATTTACATAAAATTTGCATAATTTACATAAAATCAAAACGAATTAGTCGAATTTTTAAGTTTAATCTCAAATGTAAATGAATAGTCATCAAACAATAAATCAACTAAAGTGTACCTACTTCTGAATATTAATTCTCTGTTGATGTATGAGGTGGTTGCCAGGAAACGATCGGCATTGATCGATCAATTCGGATGCGAGTGTGAAGCATCCCATTTGCTCTGCGAGTAGTGCAACAAAAAATAATAAATGATCATCCACTTGGCCCATCTCTGCATAAAAATAAATAAAGAAGCAATTCGATGCGAATATCAATTAAGTAAGAAAACTGAGAGACCCTTCAATATCGATCCCAATATGAGCATATGATCGCATAAGGCGAGCCATTTTATCACCAACAGAGGTTCGGCACTTCCGAAATAATTTCTCGTAGCGCTAAATAATTTCTCAACTGGATTAAATTAAATTCGTTGGTGAAATGAAAAAATAAATAAAAAAATCAAACATATTAGTGCCTTTAACAGGAACGCCATTATGCAACATCCTCATCGTGTGGAATGAAAACCGCTCAATGGCCAATCTCTGCAAATAAAATATATAGCGATCGGAAGCTAATCAACAAAACCAAGCGATAACCTAATTCAATTCAAATATTTCTTTAAATAGGACGTCTCAAGCCTCTTACTTCCTTCAAACTTTATAGCAGTCGTCAAATAAAGATTTATTTTTCTCAGATTTCGAAACGGAACTCCAATATTTAAGGAAAGCCCACTGAATTTATCCTTCAAACACCGATCAATCGACTATAGTTTACTTAATCACTCAAATATAATACTGAACATTTTAATACGTAAAAAAGCTTTCAAGTTATAGTGCCTTTGAGATCCTTCGAAGCTAAGATCCGAGATTAAATCGATAATCACATATCCTTCAGATGATCAATGGCGTCATTCCCCTACCTCAGCAATTAAGAATAGTTTATTGGCTCAAAACAGAAATGCTATCTCTAAATCTGGCAAAGAGAATACAACAATATTCAAGCGCTTACAGTTGGTTTTAACGAGATTGACTGTCCGAAGAGATCGGCCACCGTTCGATAGTTCTCTCGTTCTCTTAGCAATGCCTGGAATAGATGCCAATTCGAACATACAGATGCGACAACCATAAAACAGTTTCCTCCACAACATATGAAAATATTATAATACAACCCACGATTACATTTACCTTTCCTACATACTATTGAATTAACTGCACAATTCTATAATAATCTATATCATATTTACATGCGAATAATCGAGAATACTATCGTCACCCCGGTTACAACATGGAACATCACATATTTAGCAAATGCTTTATCTCATCCCACCATAGTGGTATCCAATTGAATTCACCATTCACTCACCCATCAAGAATATATCTTCATGTGTCAAAATACATCATTGTTTTCACAACACTGATAAATCCCTATTTTATGTTTACTAATTCATTAATAACATATTTTTTTCAAAAAATCTCTTTCATTATATGTGTGGTCCCTTTCAAAAATCAGCCAAGAAATTTAGAATGCATCTAAAATTTTGCTGCAAAAATAATTTCCAAGACGAACTTGAATATTCTAACTTCGTTAAAGCAATATGTTTAGCAATTAATCCGAGTTCTAAACAACAACTACACTTGGCTATGGATTATAGTTGAAAGCTTATCGTGCAAAAGTTTCCTATATCATAGATGAAAAAATGAATATAGAACAAGATAGGAGCACACCTGAAGACACCACGTTTCAGCCAATTTTGCATCTTCCTTCATCGCCATATCAACAGCACGTTGTGAACTCTCATACTGCAATCGTACACAAATTAAATGAATACACTTCATAAATAAGGGTATTGGTACGTAGTTCCCTATAGGAAAATATTGTGCCAAAACATTTCAATATCTCTCAAAGTTGATTAACTTCCCTTCAAATTCTTATTCCCAAATGGGAAATCTTCATCTCCTATTGGTTACCAAATATAAAAAGATAGTAATCGCCCGGTTTTCGAAGAAATACCAGGAAAACCCATCAAATACATCATATTTGATTACAATAACAACTCAATAACAACAGGATTAAAAAAATTGAGTCCAGTAGCAAAATGGGGAGATGCTGAGGACGCAACAACAGATTAGAGGGTAAACGGGTACCCCTCTATAAACTCAGCTAAATCTTCGCAGTAATGCTACGAGATCTCAAGTTTATATTCCACAATTTCGCTCAAAATCTTCCGCTCTTATCCCACATTTTCTTTCATTTTTCCCTTCCGAATAATTTTGCATACTTATAGAACTCCTAATTTTTATGCAAAAAAAAATCCAAAATTACGCCTTTCCTTAAACAAATTAAACAATTAAATAAAATAAAAAAAATTATGTGGAATTCAATAAAATATAATGCTAACACAATAAAATGATAAAGAGAAGACCTTATCGAAATTGAAGAACAATAAAGCGAGCAATGACCATGCGAGTGCATTATTAGCATTCAACAGTAGTGCAGCCTTGATGCAATGCAACGATGACAGTGGTGAGCCTATCAATAATACTGCTTGTGCCATATTCGTCCACAACGTTGACCGTGCTTGTTTACAAGAATCCATCGAAAGTGCATGCCGGAATCCCATTACCGCCCTTAAATATATACCCTCTATAGAAGTATTTAAATACTAACAATATTTAATAGTCATACTTCTAAAGTATTCAAAACTCATAATAAAGTTACAATGGAATGTCAATCCTATACTTAAAATAATATATTATAAAAAGTTTCATGTACAGACAGCAAGCGAAGCAATCCTTTAATCCTTTTTCCTCAACATATATCCCCATGATCCTTTTGCCTATTGGATATTCCATCTCCGGCCGGCAAGCTTTCCTGAACACCACTCGGAATCGTTTTCGAATTTCATTTGGCATGATAGGTAATACACTAATAATAGCGCATATAGATCTATGCCAACATGTTTCCTGTATGCAACTAAACCATACTGTCCACTTTTCTGATACAGTAGTACTTTAGCAACATTATTTTAACGTTACAGTAGAAGTGGAATAATACAACTATACTTGCGCCCAAGCATTGAAAACAATAAAAATAATACAAATGATTGAATTAAAAATTTGGCGATTAAAAACAATAAGACCAAATTCGCCTAAGAAGGGCAAGGTAAGCACTACAATGCTTAAATGCTCATACCCACCTCTTTGCCATGAGCATATCACCAGAAAGACGTGATCGCCGTAGAAATGCTAAACCAACGTCATTCCACGATTCGGCAGATGGTCGTAGCTTCGTAATAGTGAAGTAAGTATCTGCAGCGATCCTTAGTGCATCCACTTGTGAAATGATTGGCCATTGATTAGGGAAAACGATATCAGCAAAAGTTTGTTCACCGAATGTAGCCACAAACATAAGTGAATCACCAATCACTTTTAATAACGCAACACTATCGTTAATACGTTCCGTTGATGTATTGAGAAGGGTAAATAGTTGGTTGAGTAGGGGGACACATTTCGATGGCGACGATTCACGACGTGTCATGTCTAGAAGCACATTCGCATACAACATCAGCAGACATTTCGGTGGATTGGTACTTTCATTGAGTAATTTGCATTGCTCCATCGCATCGTCCAATTGGCCACTTATTCGATACATCTGTGCCAACTGAAACGTGACTCTTCATGAGATGCTGATTGGCAACGTGAAGGGAGGAGGGGGAGATGGCCGGGAAGATATAAGAAATTCTTTGGTATAAGCTCCTCAGCGACTGAAAACGACAAACCTCCATCAAAATTTCTGCGATGAAGCTCAGAGATCGGCCCTACTCACCGGTGACGGATGCATCTCCTTTACATAAGGCAACCCCCTTTTAATGGAGGTACTTACAGAATTATAGAAAAGCTCAAGTCATCTTCTTCCTCCATGCCTCTCCGTTTGCTGCAAGCTGCTATCTATACTATCTGCCAACTAAATACACCAATGCGAGCATTACATTCAGACAAAACAAAATCGACGCTGCACCTCTTTTCCAACATAGTATAAAGGCAATTAATGTACTCAGTCGACGATGCAGAACAACTCAAATATCGGAAAAAGCAAGAAATCATCATTATATATGTATATAGGTTATCGCATAATAAACACCAACATTTGTGCTGTTAAAAGAGACCATAAAAATATCATATTTTCAATATTTGATCATAAATTTTACATACAATTTTCATAAAAAATGGCTATTTTCCAAATTTTGCTTATTCAATTGCCAACGACAAAAATTTTCATAAACATGAGAAGAATGGGAAAAGAGAATGGAGAACAATATAAGATAATGGCTGAGATGCGGGAATGATTGGTTTAATTAACACCTTTAACGCATGTCATCTAGTGACAACAATCATCTCATCGAATCGACCCCCCCCCCTTCCCTTAATCCCTTCTACTGAACATGAAACAGAGTTCCGCTGAGATTGCCTATCTCCTATGGGTTTTCTTAGTCAACTCGTTGCACCTAATCTATGAAAGAATCATCACTTGTACTACCCCATTAAGGTGCAATTTCAATGTCGGCATTATTTGTACTCTCCTCGGCACCAACCACTAAAAAGTTCCATTATTCGATATGGATTTAGCAAAGTGATTAATGGCCAATATCTGTGGTGGTTATCTTCGAGAGTATTTCCTAATATTTGCCATAAACAACAAGAACCCTATCATCAACAGACTTCTCTATGCACCAAATGGTTAGCGTGATATTGAATAATTTATGGAAACATAATCTACAACACATCCATTACTGCGAGTATGAACTGAAAAGTGATTGGACCCGACAATTAAAACGGCATCTGCAGATCAAGTATCGATCAGAGGAAAACAACCGTTAACAAGGAAGGAATACCTGCATTCGTGCATTCGTATTCCCTGGGTTGAGCTCGAGTACAAGCTTGTAGGTTTTGATGGCACTCTCAAAATTACCCCTCTTTCCATATGCAATCCCAAGAGCACATAACAGCACCAAGTCATCTCGAGCAAGGCGAAGAACAGCCTGTAGGTCTTCCACAGCCTCGTCAACCTGCAAAAAGTGAATCATGCAATACTAAATAAAAGTGTAAAGGGATCAAACTCAAAACCCATAGATAAAAAGATAAAAGATACAGAAGCGTTCGATTTGATCACCTCGCTGCTCCCATCACATCTTAGGAAACTTCAGATGCGCCAGATTTTAATACACCATTAAAAGTTTCATCCTCGTTTATGACCTTAAACGATTTTACGAACTTCACGCTGCAACAACTCCTCTCCGAAAGATTGAGAAGGCGTGTTGCAGATGTTGGCCTATACAAATGCGTAATAAAGAGTCGACTAGTAATCCCCTTTAACGTGAACAGCAGTAACTCTTAAATGGGCATATGAATCTTTAATCAAGCAGATGAGGCCGTGCATAAATCCGTTAAAGACGGCCTCTGCGTAATCAGTCTAATAATGTCGACAATCCGAAGAGAAACAAAAACAAAAACCAAAAAAATAAAAATAAAATAAAATAAAATAAAATAAAACGACAATTAAAACGGCATCTGCAGATCAAGTATCGATCAGAGGAAAACAACCGTTAACAAGGAAGGAATACCTGCATTCGTGCATTCGTATTCCCTGGGTTGAGCTCGAGTACAAGCTTGTAGGTTTTGATGGCACTCTCAAAATTACCCCTCTTTCCATATGCAATCCCAAGAGCACATAACAGCACCAAGTCATCTCGAGCAAGGCGAAGAACAGCCTGTAGGTCTTCCACAGCCTCGTCAACCTGCAAAAAGTGAATCATGCAATACTAAATAAAAGTGTAAAGGGATCAAACTCAAAACCCATAGATAAAAAGATAAAAGATACAGAAGCGTTCGATTTGATCACCTCGCTGCTCCCATCACATCTTAGGAAACTTCAGATGCGCCAGATTTTAATACACCATTAAAAGTTTCATCCTCGTTTATGACCTTAAACGATTTTACGAACTTCACGCTGCAACAACTCCTCTCCGAAAGATTGAGAAGGCGTGTTGCAGATGTTGGCCTATACAAATGCGTAATAAAGAGTCGACTAGTAATCCCCTTTAACGTGAACAGCAGTAACTCTTAAATGGGCATATGAATCTTTAATCAAGCAGATGAGGCCGTGCATAAATCCGTTAAAGACGGCCTCTGCGTAATCAGTCTAATAATGTCGACAATCCGAAGAGAAACAAAAACAAAAACCAAAAAAATAAAAATAAAATAAAATAAAATAAAATAAAACACACTAACCATATCAAGTTGAAGCTTAAGCAATGCAAGTCGTTTCAATGCCCAAACACATCGTGGTTGCACCATCAAAAAACGCTCAATGTTGATGAGTTGTTCACGTTTTCGCCCTTCTGAGCCAAGAAGCTTGTCCCGTAATTGCATCACCTCACAAATAAAAAATCATTTAATCCTTCATAAATTCAATTTCAAATTGAAATGCTTCGATTTTTTCCACGAGTTTCTTGAATCAGTGACTGGAGGTGGATTGTAGCCACTGAGGTCGACCCCCTCTTCTCTTTGTACGATGCTACCCATAAATATTACAAAAAATTGTATAAGCATCTCAAATATTGAACAAAAATGGAATAAAAATCTGCAATAGGAGGAAAATTGGGAAACCATATATCAGAAAGAAGAACGATGAAATTATTTAAAAAAAAACAAACAAACAAAAAAACTTAAAAAGTGATGATTGCAGAATTTCGATTGTTCCCAACATCACTTTATTATTTACATATCTGCGCCCACAACGACATTTTACACGTTGAATTTCAAAAACTATACCTCAATAATTTTCTAAACTTTATGTGCTTATAAAACAAATAAATTTTCCGTAAGTAAAAATATACAAAAAAAATTTTTTAATTTGAAGATGTGATTTTGAAAAATTACAACTTAATTGCTATTCCCCATTCGCAACACCCATCAAAACATATTCAAACTTCGCTATCCACCCTTCAATAAGAAGTTGGTTCGATCAAACGCTTTCTATATCATCTATGAGAACATTTTTCTATAGAAAATGAAAAGGAATAATGAAAACATACTCCAAGATGTTGTGGTCGTATTTTAGCGGCCATTTCGAGACATCCCAATGCCTTCGAGGGACTACGTTTCGTCAAGTTTTCACCAAGCCGATAATATATACGTGTGCTTGGACCATTCAATTTCACTGCCTAGACAATACTCTTGATGTCATAATCACTCAATATTCAGGACAACAATATTCAATACAATTTCTTGCACTATTAAAGAGGAGGCTTATGACCCCTTAGAGTCGACTCCATTCTTGAAGGCAGTTTCGAGTGGGGAATTGATTATCACTTCTTATTGCTTGAAGTGAAATTCCTATTAAAAGACAGTTAATGGTCAAAACTATCAACGAATCAACTTTCGAAAAAACGAAAACCAATCACCAATGTAGCATTACTAAATCATAACTTGAAAATGAGCACCAAAAAAAAAAGCAGAGATCCGCACGGGACGAGGATGTTGGAGTGAGTCAGGACTTTCTGTTTAATTGGAACGACGGTGAATGGAGTCGCCATCATCCCATCGGCAGGAGACGAGCTTGAGCCCTAATCTTCACGGGGTCTTATAACTTCTCCTAAGCGGAAATGAAAGCATTTGTTCATAATGAATGCCCTGTTGATAAGGAAAAAATAACTGAGGTAAAAAAAAAACCAAGAGTGCATGAACATGAACCTAATCATTGCATCTTTCAGGGGGAATTGCAACGCAATGTAAAGCAAACGCAAGTGGTCCTAGCATAGTGTTGCATTTTTTGCAAATACCAAACAGAGATCTATAGATCTACCCCTATTGCAATGTCGAAATGTCTTTAAAAAAGCGGAAGGATGCAAAAAAGACGAGGAAGGGACAATGCAATACAATCAACTATAGAAACTAGTTGTTTCCAAATGCAATATATGCCATTGTTCAAGTTGTGGAGAACGAAGAACGCAGCCTTCATCAAAATATACCGCCATTCGATGGTACTACCGTGGGAATGAAAAATTTACATATAAAATGAGAAACGACAAATAAAATAAAAATAACCTTAAGAAGTAAAGCAGTAGCAGTGGGGTTATTACTATCGATGAGGATAAGTGCTTCAGCGAGTACCACCATGAGACGCCATGAGCCAGGAATCTTATCAAGAGCCTTTTCGGCATTCCCTTTTGCCTCTGTAAAATCCATAGATTCTCTCTTTCTAGCTGTCGTTTTCTCTCTTCATAGCCGTTAATAAAAATCAACCAATTCGACGTCAATTTCAGTCTGAGTTCACAAGTTGAAAAGTTCCAAAAAAGGGGACATATCAAAAGAAATAATATTAGTGTAGAAATTCATGATTAAATACACCCATCAATTTATAACTGCAACGAGCATAAGTGATTTCACAATAAAAAAATTTTTTTTATGCATCACTTAGCTTAAAATATAATGATTTATTACT
This sequence comes from Baylisascaris schroederi, assembly GCA_006503575.1. Classification (NCBI taxonomy): domain Eukaryota; kingdom Metazoa; phylum Nematoda; class Chromadorea; order Rhabditida; family Ascarididae; genus Baylisascaris; species Baylisascaris schroederi. Next base: position 75,258 of record QEWY01001167.1, read on the forward strand.
GCAATAGATATATAAATATAAAGAAACCCGAGATGACGCCTCTCTTGGCAGCACGCAACGCTATCCAACAATATCTTTCCTCTTCAATGATGTGCATATTGTCGAGAGTTAGTAAGAACTCCTCCTCCGTACAATCCGAATCTGTGCTTTTCTGAAAAAAACAAAAACAAAATTAAGGGTTATTAAACTTTTTTTCGGTAAAAATAAGAATGATCAAATTTTCTGAAAAAAAAAAAGAAAGAAAAACAACTGAAAATCGTCAAAAAATGAGGCGAGTTCGAATTCATAAAACTGATCCCAAGTGAAATTTTTAGCAGATTTCCTCGTAACAACGTTCAATTTGTCCATTCCATCCTATGAATTTCTTATTTCGTCTAAAAACATCAACTGTTTTATTTTTACTAAAAAATATGGCGTAATTAAAGAAGGAAAAATCCATCGAGATCAAGGACACCAGAAAACAGAAGAAAAAAGTCTTAGAAAGATCGAAAGGTGAAGATGGACCCGAGCAGTTGTTTTAGTGGCATTTTCTTCTATTTGGCAAATGGTCGAATTTCATTAACTCATTTTCATCTCATAAAAAAGAAAGACATGAAAACAGGTTTATGAAATTCAATCATTCAATTTAATCAATGCAATATGTCAAGTAAACGATGACTCTATAGGAATGCGTTATATAAAGGCTTGAATATGATGTGGAAGTTATATTCCCGAGTAGATGCCCTGCTAGAAGGGCATATCTTTTACTTCCCCATCCCCGATTGCACTATCCGAGTTCTTCTACCTGATCATTAAAACCATCTCCCCCTTCCCTTCCTTCCCCTCCCACCCTCACTGATTCTTCTTCCAGCACAAACTTGCCCACCCTCACTCATATCAAATGAGTACCAGCCGTTTTTGCGCTATTATAATTCATGATGCCTCAAGCAAGAATATTTGCCGTCAACGATAGGCGGAAGCCAAAATAAAATCATTTAATTTTTATTTATTTTTACTCTCAATTCGTGAAATAAATCTCTTTGAAAAGATTAAGTAATATACGTTTGTTGTGTATGATGGAATAGAGATAGTATTGATGGTAAAGTTGAACTATCGATTCTTGTATATCTTGAAAATAAAAACCAAAAAACAACGGAAAAATAAAATTTGCTAACCATAAGGAGAAGAAATTTCCAGATTTCATTATCGAATTGCTTCGAATTAAGCAGCTGATGAAGTATGATGATAGACGATTCATCACCTATACCATCTAATGCCTCAGCCTTTGCGATGAGTAGTCCTTCGTAAGCGATCCTCTCCACCGCAATATGTCTTTTCTCAGATAATGCCACTTCGACTAATTTTAAAACTCGTTCATATTGTTCTTGCTTCAGATACACCAATATAGCCAATCCACTCAATGGCCTGCAAATATGGTAACCAAACTTGGCAACTTGATGGGAAGATCAAGCACTCATAATGGGGCAAGCAAACTATCTGGGACAATGATCCCCATAAACCATTAGATCTAGATCACTTTAGATCACTAATCACTAAACACTAAACAAACTGCACCACTACCGCTTTAGATCATCATAAGAATGACCTGTGCTAATATGACATAGTTATTCAGCCGCGATCGATTAACTTAATTCATATATAGGAACAGATGAAAGTGTCCCTTCTCCCTACCTCCCCCCTCCCCCCCTCCCCCCAACCATCTTCTCAGGACTTTCAATCTCAAGGTATGAAAATCAGTTATGCAATAAAACATATCAACTTATACGTTTCGCCTGTCATATGCATCATCTACGCAGTACAAATTCATTGCTGTAAAAACTAATTAATACTCGGAGTAAAAATTTACATAAACATGCAGCAAAAAAAAAGAAGCAAATAAATCCGAAACAGCGCCCACTTTCCATTTACTAGTCATATACTACGAACGAACTAGAATCATTGACGATAGACCAGTAAAACAAATAGAAATAATAATTTGGTTTAATTTCAACACAACAAATTATTGAAAATTAATCACTCAATAAATTCTCTACTCTATAAATATATCTCAAATAAGAAAATTTCGATTAACAAAAAAGCCCACCAAAGATTTAAGAACGACACTCAAGTTGATAGTATTGCTAAAGTAGAGCCAATCATATTAACCACCTTCCTATATTATTAAATCCTATATTAAAAAGTGCCATACTCCATTAAATCTTGGAGTTTATTAACCAAAACAATTGCATAATTCTTCATTATACTCAATTTTAATATGATTCAGCCATCTCTCTACATATTTGAACTGTTTGTGGAAATATTCGTTCCATAAAAAAACGTCTTATTAAATTTCATATGAAAAATGATGGCTAGTTAAATAACTAATATTTGATTTTAACATAACGAGTTCTTATCACTATATATCGCCCTATATTTCGCTCATGAAAAATAACACAGTGCTGCTAAAGTTTTCCGTTGCAATGATAAAATTAAACAAAACAGCAATTATAACACGTTGAATAACACTCAATTATAACACAGTCATCCATCTATACTTTTAGCTACTTAATCGCTTCAATACCCACATATGCATACATCCATATCATATATAACATCTATTTGCACTCACAACACAAACATATCCCTAATCACCAAGGTGTTATTCAATAGATAAGAATAATAAAAACATACGATGAGATCTGTTCGGCATTGAGAGTGACTATGAGGTCAACGGCTGCCTCGAATTTGCAGTCGCGAATAAGCTCGAGAAGAGATTCAAAATCACTTCGTTCGGGGCTCGAAAGTAGTAAATCACACATGGATGCATCGAGCTCTCGATTACACAGCAATGTCGACGAGATGAGACTGCGAAGTGAGTTCAATGCCCAACTATGAGCAAAAAGGTCAAACTTTGATGCACCGTCGAGTAATAACTTCCGCAACTCATCCCATGACTGAAAAAAATAAAAATAAAATTCGCTCCTTTCCAATCATCTATAGTCAGAAGAGTTAAGAGTCAGAGCACTTTTTTATTCCCTTATTCGATAATCATTGATGGATTTTATTGAATCTCCGAAAGTTATACTCGAGTATTGCAAATAATAGAAGCAAAAGAATTAAAAGTTCAATTTCGCCTCATCTAGAATGAAAAATGATGCACGATAATATCCCTTATAAATTCTTAAACGATTACCAATGATATTGGGAAATCACTTAGAATTTATTGCTGCCGCCATACTTCATAAAGAGTAGAAAATAGCCAGCCCAGTTCTTTTCCATATCCGAATCCATACGCAAAAGAAGCCGTTCTTGCGCTCACATATTTGCATTGTGGAATGTTTATGCATGTACTATGGGATATCTATGCTATCTAGTATCTCAAGGCGCAAATGTCACAGTAGCAATACCGTATCGATAAAAATACAACGCCAGCGACACAACATACTCGGTGAAACTCTTAGCATCCAAATTGATATTCAATAAGAACTCTATAGGAGCAAATAAGTAAAAGCATACCGTAGTGAACGATGCCCTGAACAACATGCATTTGTAAGCCATTTCATTGTCGATATGTATTCCACTCTCGATCATCGTTATGCACTTCTCGCACTGTAATAATCTATATACTGTGTTCATATACACCTCAAAAGCAACGAAAAAAAAAGGAATAAAGGGATTTTACAATATATAAAGAACGAAAAATGTTCATTTTAACTGCTTTAGCAATCGTTCATATAGATGGAAACAGCTCTACAGTCAATTCACTTAAGTGATCACCAATATGAACAACAGCAAAATTTCTATGATTACCGAAGAGGATTTCCCTGCTTCCAGAATATGCTTCTATTTATATCCCATTTCTATCAATTCCTTTCATTATATACACACTTATTTAACTATAAGATCAAATCCCTACCAATCAATGATCGAAAATTCCTTAAGAATAGAGAGAAATTAGTGACGCTTTTGAGTTCGAATAATAGCAATGCATGAAGAAAAATTTCATCTTAAAATCAGCAGAAAATAGTCGAATCTTAACTGAAAATTCTATCCCACCGAAAAAAACCTTCCTGAAAGAAGTCCCTAAAATTGTCTCTCGTTAAAAGCAAAATATTTCATTCCTGCAAAATTTTCCTCAAACGCCAACAAAACCTTCATCCACAAAAAATTTGAACTCATACCAAAAGACGTTCGATGAATTCGTAATCGCGATCAGGAGACACAAGAGCTTGCAGTACGAGTTCACACAATTTGGCATTCTCCGAAATGTGGTTCTCTTCCACGATGACGTCATATTTGTGTAGATTCAGTAGGACACGATCACGAATTTCGATATATGATTGACGTTTTTCCGGGATATCCCTTTAAAAAAATCACACAAATCAACGAATAAAAAATATTAATTAAATGAAAAGGCGTTTAAAATTGCCCTGAGGCATTTCATTATCATATATTTCTTAATAAAATGGAATTTAGCAATGATTTCCGTAGATCATCTCGAAACAACAACAGTAAAATGATCTGCTTTACATTTTTTGTGAATATCAAGAGCTCGCTATATAGACAGTACTAAGGGTGACACCGAATGAAGTGATTAACCAATTAAAGAAGGGGGGTTTCTGTAAAAAACAAATACGGTAGAATATCTGAACAAAACAAAAAGAGCGGAAATGCTCCTATAATCATAATGCAATTCTATTACTATAGTTCAATTTCATAGTGGCGCATATGTCCGAAATAATTCAATCAATAATACTGCCGTAATAAATATGTACTCAAATAAATTCAACAACAATGAAAGAGCATCGTATGTATTATAGTTTTTTAGGAATCCAGGAAGTTTGCAATTGCTGAATTTAAATATGGAAAAGAAAATACCCATTGCAACAATAAAAATATATCAATTTCTAAATTATAAATTTTATTTCAAATTTGAATATTAGTTTATAAGCATCAATAATAATATTACTATTTAATAATCAATATTTATATACTAATTAAAAATATTCAAATATATTTACAAGCATAAATAAAAGATATAAACGAGCTTACTTGTAGATAAGGATAAGTTTGTCGACAATATTCAGCATGAATTCATCGTCAGATAGGTGTCCATTTTCAAGTAATTTAGCTAAACCCTGCCATGCGGCCGGTTTATTCTCATCGAGTGCAATTGCCTTCTTATAGAATTGTAATGCTGCTTGAATATCGTTCTTTTTGAATCGTATCAATGCTGCGAATACGTATAACAGATAATCTTCTTCACCATTTGCTAATAAATTCTGTAAATAATAACGGCAATAATAAACAATAATAAAAATAAAAATAAAAATAAATAAAAAAACAATAAAAATAGAAATAATAATAGTAACAATAATAATAATAGCAAAAATAATAATAGAAATAGCACCTAATAACAGCAACAATAATAATAATAAGAGACTAACTTAATATAAAACAGCCGTATACCACATTTCCCACTATACCTTTTTGTAGATAGCACAACGTCAACGATAGGAATTCATACTCGCATTCCTGAATCAATACACCACTGCTTCCCGACCTGATCATATTCGGTGATCACAAACAATTAGCCATCCCCTCACCTCATGATCAAGGAGGTGATTCCACTTCCATGCTTCATAATGGATATCCGTTGCACAAAGCGGTCACACTGCACCATACTGCTATATTAATGCAAAGCGTGGATTGCCAACTGGTTAAAGCAATTCAAAATTCACTCTAGACAACGAATGGATCCTTTAGAATATTTCAGCACCTCTTTTTTCTGGATGGATGGCATAGTTGTAGAGTCGGTTTCCAACTAATTAAAAAAAGTTTAAGTTCTATCATTATATAAACCTTCTATATATAACATAAACCTTCATAAAGAAAGCAAATCCCACTAGCACAATCAAACATCAACAAAACTCACTTAGCCACACTTCCCACAAAGATATAAATGTCAAGGCTATTGATCGGCGGTTTTGGCAGGTGGCGCTTTTGTCGTAACGGCACACTAAACGAATAGAAATTTTTGCTGGACGCAATAAATGATTCCTTCATTGATACTGAACTCTCAAAAAGCAGAAACGAAGTGATGTAAGTTATGGTATACCTGAATGAGGGATTCAGCTTCTTCATACTCTTCAACATCGATATGTTGCCGTATACATTTCAATGCTTGTTTCCTTTCCATCGATGTTTGTCCCGCCTCAACGATAAAGCTGAATGCGAGTCGATGAGGACACTTAAAATATATGGTGGATAAACAGAATATTGGGAACTATTGGGTAATAACGAGTCTTTGAGAGGATTATGAATGTGCTTTTATGACATCCTTACAGTATCCCCATCACATCCTTACAGTATCCCCATCACATCCTTACAGTATCCCCATCACACCCTTACAGCATCCCCGTCATGTTTGATTTGACAAGTTATATAATCTATACCCACCCTTCCCCCTCCCCACCTTTTTCCCTCCTTTCTTATACAACCTTCTCGAATATAAGCCTCTCATCCTCAAGGATCACATAAAATTTTTATAAAGATTGCAATAAAATATAAAGTAACTGCATTTAATAAAGTTACTTTAGAAATTAATTATCGCTACTCAATATAACTTCCACCATGATTCAAGTTAATCAAAAACACTTCAACTGCGATCGATTCCCGCCAGGACATTTGCGCCACCAACAATACGCTCACTTCTTACGTATCATTATTTCATACTTGCACGGATCGGTAATAAAAAGTATGAAGCATTCAAATAATATGAATGAAAAAATACAGACAATGGGTCTCCCTCATCGTTTTCATCTTTATGAACGATCTGGTCAATTTCCCCCCTTTTTTCTCAAACATGGAAACTCCTTAGCGAATTAAATCGCGAAAATGAACTCATCAAAGATTTTTTGAAAGAAAAACCACATCCCCATTACTAGAACTATTCAGATTCGCATCTCGTATAAAAGAATAAACATTATGCACCCCATTGAGCCTTAGCTGTATATACTACATATCCTCCTTATGCAGCAAATAAACTCATAAGACCACAACAACAGGATAAAACATAAGTAACTTTGAAGAGGTTCCCCACAGGATATAATCTTGCTCATGGCCGACTCGGTCTCTGATAGAAGGGTGGATATTACTGTGACGTCCTCTATACCAATTTGTGGATCTGATTCACTAGCCATTTAATGCCCATAGAGAAATATAAAAATGTTAGCCTTCCAAAAAAAACCTAAATAGTCGCCTCACCTTCTTATTCCATTCCCAATCGTTTCCTGCCGATGCACATAGTTAAATTGTAGATGCAAAATGCGATCAAATAAGCAATACTCAGTTATAACTGATAAATAAAATTCTAGAGGTCGATCGGTGAATGACCTGCAGTAAGGAAAGACATACACACTCATCATATGAATGAAGCTTTATTCAAATAAACTCAGTAAACTTCACAAGAGCATGACAATTGCGCCACCAATAAATGCATCCCCCGGCAAATAGGCACTTCAGCCAATAACGAATGAAGTGGCGATCAATGGCAAAACTTTAGGAAGTGGTCTAAGCGAAGACCTAAACGAAGGAAATGGTGTTTACATACTTGAGGTGCATTTGCCGTGGTCGCAGATGTGGCTGCGTCCAACATACTGAAACAGTTAAAGAAGTGCTCAACAATTGGTTAACACTATCAACACCTAGCTAGATTCATTCACATAATAACATAGGACATAGACCAATCGTGATAGGTTGTTTTCGCCATCGGTGAATTTACCCACGGGATTCATACATATAGACAACTCCCTCTGAAGTCCATAATACACTCTTTTTATTGTCTGGGAATATGAACTAGCGCATACTGTCCTAATATTACAGCTAAAGGATCTCTCATCATGCAAGTATGCGAATACTAAACTTTGGCGCAAATGACCAATGTCAGTTAACAGACGCTACGGCATCTTACCAGCTATCATTCAACCATAATCGTAGCGAGTTAAGTAAAGTGAAGAAATGATGCATCTGCCTAATTTCTTCGCTTTACTTGGTGCTGCTAGTAAAGGTATTTGTTCGTGCAACTGAAACGTAGAACTCAAGCTCCTTGATGCATCTTACTCACCCGTCATATAATCCCGATGGGCAGGAAACTGCCCATAACGCCGGCACTTTCCTGTGTTAACCAGCTTTTGAGGTATTGGGGGAGGGAGAGAGGGATATGAAAACAATAGTGGGGAGGGGAGGCAATTACGAGCATGATGACCTAAATTCCAACAGACGTCTTCCCCAGATGATAAAATTTCAAGAAGCAATGCATCGGTGCATCATAAATACGCTTAAAGGCCTCCCTTCATTATAAAACTAACAAACCGTAAACACTGACAATATTAGAAGCCTTAGTGAGGCTTAGATAAGCAGACGTCCGTGCAAAGAGATCATGCGTCAGAAGGCGTGTGAAAACGATGCTCCTAGACGAGTCAGACGTGAACATCACACGGAAGAGCCGAATGTGGTGGGTAATGGTTGAAAAGTGAGGTATCGTTGAATGCACTGCGGAAGGTTCGGCAACGAATCGAGCCATCGTTCATCAAGTAGTTGTGATGGACGGAAGTAGGACCTCAAAGCAAGACGACAGAGATGTGTCAACGATCCGATCTGCAAGCAAGCCTGTTAATCCGGGTTGATAATAGTGAACCAGACTAGCATATTACCTAGGATATTCCAGATATGTGAAAAGGGAACAGCCTCCTTTTGCAGCGTAATCCATCATAAAAGACTTCCTCAACAGAAATTTCCAATAAAACCTCCTTCCTACTTTCCATTAAAAAAAATTAAATACAAAAGGATTTCCAAAGTTGTTAAATTATAATAAGGAACGCAACACACTTGGTAATCTGATAAGGTCCTTACAAGGAGGCCTGGGGTTCAAATTAGAGCGCATACGGTAGCTAGAAAGATAACGGTGATGTCAACAGGCAGGAGCAGTAAGCTTGCCACCATAGCATACGTCCAACATCATCAGCTCCTCATAAAGAGAAACAAGGTCATTAGCAACCTTTTATTTTCTCTATGCACAGCATTCTACATCAGAATTGTACAAGGTCCTCGATCTCATCTAAGCCTTTGGGAGCTGGAATAAAACCTTTTTCTATCCTGAGCATTGCCATCCTCTACCTCCGCCCATCAACTTAAATTGTCACACTTTACAAGCAAACGAACAGCAGCAGCTACCTGAGGTCTACATCCCACAGCATCGGCCACCTCAGAACAGCAACTGGGAATGTAGGGCGAGAAGATCGAAATCAACTTCATCAGCTCCTTGAAGTCCTGTACATATGCGGACTGGCTGACATCACGTACTAACGAGTAGCCCACTGGATTAGAGCATGCACACCAATACTAAAAATAATAACACAAAAATGGGTGTAATAAGTGAGCATCGCTGCATCATCATCAACGCAGATGCCATTTCCTGTCCACTCGTCGTATCCCTGCTATCATCGAATCAACCAGCCATCTGGCACATCCTTCCCAACCCTACCGTAGCGTAAAGATTGACCAAGGGAAATACTTTCGTTGAACTGATGAATAAAAGCGAATGAAAAGCGCTCCAAAACAGCCAAGAAATGGCATATTTTTCAATTGCGTCTGATAATAAGATGGCAACCAAACTAAGAGCTAAATGAATCCGAAGGACAGAAAATATTCAAGCCAATGTCCACAGCAATGGACCATTACCTTAAAGCAAATAGACAAACATATGTACTTATGTAATACTTATATAATATCCCAAAAAATACACGACGAAAGCCTATTTATTTATAAATATTCATTCATACTAATCAAGGCAGTATTCGTTCGTAATACTAAAGTAAGCTATATCAATGGGGTTATCTACCCAAAACTGAGGCCTTAAAGAGAAATACATCTTTCTTACTGCAATACAAAACCCTTCCCCCTTTCCCACCTTTTACATATAAGCATAAATGGTTGAAAGACCACCTTGAAGCGGACTCTATAGAAATGTGCCTCAAAATTTTGCTATATATAACGAAACACTAAGCTATAATTGAATAAAGTACAAAGTGCTGCTGAGAGTCGCTCCGAAATATAGAAATGCTCACCTGCAAGTAAGGCTTCAATCCACATTTCAGCAGCACAAGAAGTTTCCTTCTATTTTCTGTACCAAGAACAGCCAATAACGCATCGGGTACATTACTCAACGTTCCTTTGCTGCAATTAAATTGACCAATTAATATCGTACTCAATCATTGAAAGCCTTAAGCATGCATAATTAGGTTATTAAAAGCAACTAGATGAAAATAACAATCACCATTTTTTATATGTAAATTTTGCTAAAGCTTATGAAAATTATATCAATTTCCAGCAGAATCGATTTTTTGATTGGCTTTATTTCTTTATAAAATGGAAAAAGCTTATAGATTTTCGAAGAAAGTCTGTTATGATTTGAACGAATTTATATTTTGAAGCACTTATCAGAGAAAAGAAATCGAGGAGACTTGGATAGATGCGTTAAAACAACCACACAATTGAACTATGACTGATATATGCCACAATTAATTTACATATACGCGAAAAAAGTCTATTAGCCACAATTAATTTACATATATGCGAGAAAATCTATTAATTCCTTAGTCGTCGTAAGCTTAATAAAAGCACTTTTCATGCATAACGAGTATACTTTTTTAAACATCGCTCAATATGTAGGAATCGCCCGACACCTCAACATATCAGTGATAGTTGCTGATAACAAGAGATCATTATAACCTAATCAAATGCTACCCTCAACGTAGCCAAAACTATTAGAGGTGATAGGTAACAATACTTCCTGCTGCCGCGTAAAGGGACCATTTAACTCTCAATGTTGGATACTCAAAGTAGAAGCTGATTCCAATAAATGCAAAAAAAAAAGATCATTAAACCTTCTGATATCGAGATCGACATCATTCTCGAGGAAACATCGCATTATTTCGGGATTTAGTCGATTACGGAACGAAAATAAAAACGGTGAATAGCAATCCGAATCATACATCATCTAAAGAAAACTTTAGCAATTTAATAAATAAGTTTCAAGCCATAGCATAAATCACCAAGCTATCTCATTCAAACATCGAATCCAGATTGCTTACAAACAACATAATTATATGAAAAGCATTTCATTAGAACTTTATACTTCAAATATATGCCAACAAAGGCAACTACAACTCTTTATTCCTCCACTGCATATCCCCTTGAGAAATTAGAAGAGGTGATATATTACGTGCCCATCGAAATATTCAGCTCTTTACAACCTTTTAATATTATTACCTTATCCCCAAGAAATCCTTTATAATCCATAGTTGGTTGTATAAAAAAGAGAATCAATAAGCAAAAACCCAATGGGAGAGCACCTTTGCACCTGCAGCTATCAGCATTTGCACTGCATCTACGTGATCCTTCCTGACAGCCTCTCGTAAAGGTGTGTGATATGCACGTTGAAATAAAGGCTGCAGATACGGAATAATAACGGTAGTCATTGGAGCATCAGTACGTACCTTAACAATAGACATCTAAATTTTTATATTCAACAATTCTATGGAAGTATAAAAATTTCTCACTGATCGATAACAATAAAAACTCACCGGCATACACAGATTCATCAGCACTCTTCATTACTGTCTATGGTCAAATATAGATTACCAATATAATCAGCAGACGGGTCTTGTGGAAAAGACTGCCATTCTCTGCTTAAAATTCAAATTAAGAAACTGTTATTCGATTAACACCTCAGTAAATGTCGCATCTTTTCAGAACCTCAACGATAGGAAGATCTTCGGGGTTTTCTATGATAAGCTAGATATTCCTCTGATAACGATAAACTCCCCCTTCCCCCCCCCACCCCATCTCCCCTGTCCCTTCTTTTCTGATAACAACTTTAATCCTACTTTCGTCTCTATATATCGTAGATGCATCAACATATGCCCACATGTTTAACAATAAAATCAGAATAAACTATAAAAAACCTGTTTTACTCATTGCGATTAGTCAATCAACAATAAGTGGTAACTGTATTGAAAAAGATGAAGAAATCCGATCGAAAAAACATAATGAATTTGAGATGTTTTAAAAGAAGAATGAAAAACGAATAAAACGAACCTCAGTTGAATAACCCGCAGCAAGCAATCGACTGATACTGCCTACTGAGCCTCTGAATGCGGCTGCAGACATCGGATCCAGCTTTAAAAAACTTAGCGATAATTACTCAATGTTTCAGAAAGAAGTTACCCTCATGTCAACGAACTACATTAACCTAGACAGTGGGAGTGGACGGGTTATGCATGTTGATTTAACCAGAGTCAAAGATTGGACCTAAAACCATCTCAAAATCACCAGCTGTAACAACCCCCTCNTTCATATATATATATATATCTTTTCAATTTTTTAGAAGACAGAAAATCGACGCTTAAACATCGAGTTATAAAACTAGCCCGCCATAAGCCCTCGCTGACAGCTACCATCACACATGAGCAGCCATCTGGAAGACGTTTGTTGGCCAGTTCGGCAGCTCTATCTGAAGTAATCACTCCTGCATTATTTCTGTAGCATATAAAAAACATCCTGTACGTCCTGTATCAGGCGATTTATGTAATCCTTTACCACTGCAAGATTTTTCCATTTTCAAAAAAAAAAGGAATATTTTCAAAAAAACGGAATATTTTCAAAAAAAGGAATCCATTGAAAGAAATGAAAAAGGTTTTCCAATCTCTCTCTTCGGGTACCAGCGGTGTTTGTTTCGCATTCATAAAATGTCGATGATCGTAAAATTCAATGAGCAATTTCGATAAATAGAATAGAAATCCGGTAAGTTTAGCAGCACCATAGAGGTAAATTTGAATGAGTGGAAAGTTTAATCTGCTAGAAGAAATGAGGATGCGATTGGATTATCCATCTCTGAGATGTATGAAATTCACTGCAATAAGTTTGAAGATCAATGCTGCACCTTTGGCAGCATCAACGATCAGTTCCACGCATGGCATATAGCCTTCTTGAACGGCGACGAATAAAACGCTGTGTCCATCATCGTCGATTGCGAACACATCCTGACCCATCTCGACCAAACGTTTCATCGTTATCTAAACCCAAATGGCAATAAATACGAACACCTACTTTGCAGTAATGAATCTCAATAACGAGTATTACTGATTTATAATCGTATTCAGCACTGTCCTATTACCCAAATTAGTCGAGTTAATCCGAACCATATAGAGTAGGGCATGTCAGAATATTGAAGGCATATATTTTTATGCACGCAATCAAAAATCGACACTTCAAAGAAGAAGTAAAAATGTCGATGATCGTAAAATTCAATGAGCAATTTCGATAAATAGAATAGAAATCCGGTAAGTTTAGCAGCACCATAGAGGTAAATTTGAATGAGTGGAAAGTTTAATCTGCTAGAAGAAATGAGGATGCGATTGGATTATCCATCTCTGAGATGTATGAAATTCACTGCAATAAGTTTGAAGATCAATGCTGCACCTTTGGCAGCATCAACGATCAGTTCCACGCATGGCATATAGCCTTCTTGAACGGCGACGAATAAAACGCTGTGTCCATCATCGTCGATTGCGAACACATCCTGACCCATCTCGACCAAACGTTTCATCGTTATCTAAACCCAAATGGCAATAAATACGAACACCTACTTTGCAGTAATGAATCTCAATAACGAGTATTACTGATTTATAATCGTATTCAGCACTGTCCTATTACCCAAATTAGTCGAGTTAATCCGAACCATATAGAGTAGGGCATGTCAGAATATTGAAGGCATATATTTTTATGCACGCAATCAAAAATCGACACTTCAAAGAAGAAGTGTGGGAAAGTAATTAGAAGCAAACTTCCCCATTACCACGGGAAATAAACAAGTATGCAATAAAGACTAGAACCAATCCTGAAACAACATTTCAATGGTACACAATAATTTCTACAAGGTAACAAACTTTATTTAATTAACATACCAGAACGCCCATATTTTATACACCGTTGATTTCAAATCAAGCAACAACTGCTATAGTCTTTTGAATATACTATGCAACTGAATTAACCTCATCATGGGAGTTAGCTGTCTCGTGGAGTGCCGTCCAACGATTATACCATTTTTGATTTGGATCAGCACCCGAATCGAGCAATAAATCGATCAACCGTCGATTCTTCGATTTGATCGCCTGTATAAGTGGAGTCATCTCATCCAGACTGCACAAATTCGGATCTGCACCCTTAAGAAAGAAATTCGTTAATATAATAAATTGCATCAAATCTCTAAATTGAAGGATAAGATATCGATATTAAACGATACAAAGCTATCATGTCTAATTATCTATAAGTACAAATTAATATTTGATATAAATTAATGCATAATTAGAAGGACTGGTACTCTCCCAATCCAGATATATAACCCACCGTGAATAGAAACTAATATTCCTATTTTCATCTGTTAATAGTAATAACAGATCAATACCATCTCATATAAGCCCATCGAAAATCAGCGTTAAGATGGGCAATATATAACTGACGCTGCATAAGGATGACCTAAGGAAACGAACAATGCTAAACAGCTATGCTTTCGGACATTTGCGCCAGAATGTGCAACTGCCTCGAATTATTGAATAAACCAATTACGGTGATTATGGGAGTTGTGCAGAAGCGAGGACCTCTTTGTAGGTGCTCAAGGATTACTTGTTAAATTCTTTTATTCATGCTCTCTCATTACGCACGTACAGCTATACTTACCAGTTGTTGCCATCTTCAAGTATTGCGATGAAACGAAAGATTGAAAAACAAAAAACGAACATTTTGCAGAAGTAATTTTGCAATACGGAATGCCTCATCCACTTCTCGATCCCTTCTGCATACCAGTAAAAGAGGTGTTACACCATCATGTGCTCGTGCATTCACATCCGCATTTCCTTTAAATAAAACGCATAGAACCGTTCACATTCAACCAACGTTACATATTGGGCAAGAAATATAACCTGAATAAAAATTGGACTTTTTGGAGAGATGATAAGGTTGATAGGGGCGTCTTTTAAAGATATCCACTTTCCGGATTTTATATAACAAACAGGATCTTCTTCAATATCAATATTTGATATACTATACGCATCTTGATTGTCAATATTTTAGTAGCAAAGAACTCTAAAAACAGCACTGATATTATAAAACAATTCCGAAATAATATAAAAATTTCTATAAGCAAAGCAATGAAGAAATACCAATTTCAATAAGCATCTGGCAGCATTCATAATGCAATCCATATGCGGCTTCATGAATCGGCCACCATCGTCTGTCATCAGGAAAGACACCATGACCAGCGAGTAATAGCTGTCTTGTAAGTTCAACATGTCCTAGACGGCATGCCACCCCAACGGTCACTGTATGGGCTATTCGATTATAGTCCAACTCATTCCGTGCATGTTCCCATTCCTTCGATTTCAATTGCGTCTCGATGTTGTTATCAAGTACGACATCTTTATCGTCACCTTAAACGAAAATGGTCAACCATAAATATACTCACGAACACTTGAATTTAATGAGCAAACATCACACCTCGTACATACACATAAACGTCCTTATTCAATCGAACACTTCCTCTAACATTTCGTTACTGAAAAATAGTTCAAATCATACTGTATGCCTTCGATTAGAAGCCCAATGGGTTCCATTTTCATCATGCGGATTACTCAGTGTCGATATAAGAACATCCAATGAGTCCCGCTCGACATAAATGATTTTAAAAAATGAAAATAAATCAGCAAATTCGAGGTGAGTCCCCCAATATTTGTTCGATTCTCTCTCTAATCAATCCCTCCCTCGCTGCGCGAAGAAAGACTTTTCTGGTCGTTTTGATAAGAAACTTCCAAAAATAAAAGGTACTCTCACTGCAATAGTCGAACTGCAATAATGAAGGGAAAGAGATGGGAAGGGTAGCGGAACAAACAAATACCCTGTCTGATTGAGTAGAAGCTGCTTAAGCCAGTAACATAGGTAAGCACAAATATAACACAGGTAAGTACAGGTATAACACAGGTAAGCACAAGCATAACACAGGTAAGACGGAAACCAAATATTACTCACCTTTGTGATATAGGTAGATGTTCATCAATGGAGAATATAGGTAGAAAAAATGATTGAAAGACAAGATAAAGAGTGAATTTACCTTCACTATAAAGGAATGGAACAGGTCGTTGATAGGATCGTTTTCGTTTTGTTCGTTGATGCATTTCGCTCTCGGATTGATCACCATTTAATGCTAGATCCTCTCCATCACTATCCATTCCGGTATTTTTACCGCTATAATCTTCCTCGTTATGTGCGTCACAAAACGTCCTTATTCAATCGAACACTTCCTGTAACATTTCATTGCAGAAAAATAATTCAATTCATACCGTGTGCCTTCGATTAGAAGCCCAAGGGCTTGAATTTTTAAGACATCCAACGATATTCGTGGGGAACACCCTATTTTGTGGTTCCATTAAAAGCTATTCTAGGCATATCCTCTTCACTTGAATCTCTAGAGCTGGTGTAGGTGGTGATGAGAGACGGTCTACCGTATATCCGGCAGCTGTGGATCGTAGTCATATATTACCGTACCGATGATACCCTTATGCCTCGTTCTTCTTGTCGAACGGTCATCTACGGATATGTGACATCCTAATCATCTTATTGTGAAATTGCCATATAGCCGTAACGCCAAATTCTACGATTTAACTGTCTTTCAATTACCACTCTCTGTCAGCATTATTATATATATAACGCTATCATAAAGCAGTATTTCCCTACAACTTGCCTAGGCTCAATTCCAATGTGCATACCGTATCTCCTCGTTTATAAACCCTGGGGTTTCTAGCAATATTTGCAATTTTCAAGAAACATTGCATATTCGAAAGCGTTGCCCACAAGATAAAACGCAAAATATTAGAAAAGACAGGGNCGAAAGAAAGCGCTCCGAAAATGGCTTAAGTGCCGTCGACTCCATAAAAATTGTGCAGACGTCGAGGATGATGAGGATTAGAATGTCGACAGACAATGAGAGAAAATGCGGCAAAATACGAAATTGGTGCTTGCAGATTTCCGTTCTAACGAATGGCGCGTTGCACGTTATTTTTATTAAATAGTGATTGTATCCGGTTGATTTTTATATCCGGTCGGTTTTAATATTTTGCATATTTTACGTTTTTTTTTCAGATTTTTCCAATATTCACTTTTTTCCGGAAAAATTAAAATCTTCAAATATCATAAATAATAATAGCGGTACTTTCCTATGTCTAAGTTGATGCATAAGCATAGCTCGATTCTTCGATCAAATTTCCATAAACGTGATGGATTTGGATTAAATGTGTTTCCGTTTCCGTTGCCGGTTGCGACCACGACCGGCAACCGGAACGCAACAACGTTACCGATATGGGAAATACAAGTGAAAGTAGGATGTGAAGTAACACCATAATGTCCATTATTTGTTCACTGCTTTGTTTTTTTTTCGAGTACCGTATTTTGTCGAATATGGCACCATATCGGATACATACCGGATACCAAACCCGGGAACTTCCTTGCCACTAGCAGACCTGGGTACTTCTTTATCACTAGCAGACTTGGGTACTTCCTTATAACTAGCGGATCCGGGAAATTCCTTATCACTAGCAGACCTGGGCACTTCCTTATCACTAGCAGACCTGGGCACTTCCTTATCACTAGCAGATCTGGGTACTTCCTTATCACTAGCAAATCCGGTAACTTCCTTATCACTGGCAAATCCGGTAACTTGCTTATCACTGGCAAATCCGATAACTTATCACTAGCAGACCTGGGTACTTCCTTATCACCAGCAGATCTGCGTATTTCTTCGTCACCAATTTTTTATGATGATCGTTGTACCCGCAACCGCCTGTGGATCTATTACATAGTTTCTAAAGCATTTAATTTTAGTTTACATCAATTTTCTTGAAGGAAAATCCATTTTCAAGAGGGAATTATTGTTGATAGGTTGATCGTTTGTTGATGGACATGTCATATTTATTTAATGTGAAAATAATAATGGCTTCAGAAGCCTTGGATTATTGTGTTGTTCTAATGTTGACGGTAAGGTTTTGTAGGACGAGACAGACATACTGTTATAGGTGATCCAAATTTCATGTTATAACGATAGGTCGTTGATTTAGTAAGACCTCTTTCAGGATTAAGCAAGAAGCATTAACCCCGGATAGGGTGCAGAAACGCTAGGTCGATTCGTAGGCTATACGCTTATATTTGCCCTTCTCATCGACGTTTTCCAACCTTGTCTAGTTTCTTCAAACCTTCTCAGCTTCAACGATTTGCTGCACTATTTTCCCATTAACTTCTACTTTTTTCCCGACAATTACCACCTTATTTCATTTCTTTGCCAACCTTTCCGAATTTTGCCAACCTTTCCGAACTTTGCCAACCTTTTTTACCTATTTTACGTCTCCATGAGGTCTTCCACACATCTTACAACGTTCTGATTCCATATCACTTTTACTCAACTTTTTCACAGCATTCCGCAACTTATAACAATAAGCTTCTCTTCATGCAAGAATACGTCACTTTTTCATTCATTTCCTTGGCAGCTTTGTACCATACCTGCCGATTCAACGTTTTAACATTCGTTCTATTGTTTTGGATTAGTTAGAATGATTCGGGTGCTGTGTTCCTATATCTTGCAGCAGTCACGGGCACAACTCATATCTTTCAGGAATTATTATTGCATCGTAATGTCTAAAAAGACTGATGGTGGCAAAGGCAGCTCGATCGTCACTGTTCGTGCTATCCAGAAGGATAAACTAACCGAGGTAATTTTTTTTGCGTTTTCCACGAGTGTTGGAGTATCGATGGCAGCAGGAATAATCCTAGGAAAGGATGGGACCATGGGGTGGATGAAGGTAGGACAAAGCGGAGGGGAAGGCAGAGGAGAACGGGAGAAGGAAGGGTAATCGGCTTGACGCCTATTTATCTCTAATGCAATCTGATACTTTTTCAAGTTTTTTTCTCATCTAGATGCTGTTGTTCACAGATCATCAAGGCAATCGTAAAATAAAAGAGTGAGTGCAACATGGATATATTTAAGCTTGAAATAGGTGAATAATGCCGATTACTTGTTGTTAACTTAATGAGTTGAAATATTACCCAAGTAGATGAACTTAATGATTGTTATTGATTGAGTGATTGCATTAGTGGATTATCTGTTGCAGATTGCATCACAATATTGGGCCACCTATACTTCTAATCATCGACCCTTTGATTCGTCCATTATCGATAAAATCTATAATGAGGAATTATTGGCACATTTCTTCGATCAGAGGAGAATCGTCATGCTCGAATTTAGGTTGCTTCCTTTCGTTTTTCTTTCATCGATATCGGCTTAGCAGAAATCATAACTAACCTTTGACCTCTGACCTTTGGCTCCGAAAATTTGATCGCAGTAATTCTTGAATGTCCATCATAAAAATTGCGTGAATGAGTAGCTCTTTGTTCCCTCGAATTGAGTGTTATACTTCCTCTTGGATGGGCGAATCCACCCTTTTGATAGGTTGCTGCTATACAAGCACAGATGTTGAATTGTCTTCTTTTGGTGGGTTTTCCCCATCTTTTCCCCAAATTTTTTATTCATGATAAGGCAGTAATTTAAGCCTCTACCTGAGTCACCTTTATGGTTTAAATGTACTAATGCCCACACATCTTGCATTCAATACCATAACGTTATATCAACCAGTTGACAGATTGGTTTTCACAGGTATAATGTTTTTATCATTGCAGTCAATATTTGGAGCAATATTTATGGCCAAATTTTGACCCATCACAATCGACGATGCAACATGTTATGTCAATTGTTGTGATGTTCAATGAGAAATTCCGTGAGAGGATTCCTGCATGGAGGGTGAGCATTTCACTTCAAATCCTTCTACTTATTCTTATATTATCTTTATATATCTTAAAAATTTTAATTAATACCATAGAGAACGTTTGAATCGTTGTAATAAATTCCATACTTGAAATCTAATATTTAGGTATTTGATCGGTCACTAAAAATTAGCAAAATTCGTGTAAATCTCAAGAAGAAAGAAGAGAGGAAGGGCACTCAAGCTCTCGTTTGAGTTGAAAATAACGTTAATATAAAGTAATGAGGCATTCCCAGAACCATTGGTCGAATAATCTGATATTAGATGATTGTGCATTAATTCCTATTTTTTTTTCCTCAATGTTTTATTTGATCTGCTGTTGTTTTCTTTAAATGAAGCAGTTATATATTCTTTTTCTTTCTGTGAGATATCAACGTTCCTGATGATGAGATGCTTTAAGATTCTTGCTTATCACCATTGGCATAGATCTTTTAAGATCCTTTTATCGCCCCATCTATCTATGCCATTAGCAATGAATGAATTCTTTGATCGCCGAGATTAATCTTAAATATCAATATACCTTAGAGGGAAATTAATTGCCATTTAGGCGGGGAATAAAAATTTATAAATGTATTGGTGTATTGATTGATTTAAACAGATATATGTTGATTTAAATTTATTTATTTCAAATATTTCGTATATGCAAATTATTTATGCAAATTTTTAGTGTGTTATCTCATGGCCACATCACTTTGCGGCATTCTTTCATCGAGTATTACGGCTAATAGTGAGCAGCAATGATTTGACTACATTGGAGCAATCTTCTCTTGTTGTATTTCTAGTTAATTGCTTCAACTCAGTGGTTAGTTTTGATTTCTTTTTGACACTTGAATTCATTTATTGTTGTTTGTGTATAAAGTAATCCTTGCTAAGTAGGCCTTCTCCTATGCTATATTACTTCAAATGAAACAGAGGATTGCAAAATTATAAGGATTTGGGAGGGAGGGGTTATGCCTTGTAAATACGGTGTATTATTTGTATGAATTTCAGCAAAAAAGTTCTATCGTCTATGCTCATAAATAGTGAAGAGGTCGGAGCAAGATAATGATTCATGATCATCGAACTTTAAAGTGAGCACTACACTGGAATTAGCCGCTACCTTATAATTTACAACAGTTAAGATGGGCTTATAGAGGCAGAAGTACGGTATAGGACTGGGCTTTTAAATGCAGAGCTACGGTAAAGGAGTATGTGTAAAAAAGTTGTTGTATTCTTGGTTTTGATATCGAAATATCGTTTCAGGAAGTGGATATTGTTCGTGCACAAATCACGAAGATTGTTTCACTTCCGATTTGGACAAACCTTTTATCTGTTAGTTATTTATTTGCAATTCAATTTTATGTTTTTATTAATGGAATATTCGATGGCGATTTTTTGAACGAATATTGCAAATAGAGATCACTTTGGAAATACTTCTTTGAAAGAGACATATTTATTGGGCGTATTGTTTTAATTTTGTTTATTGTTCT